>KZ309584.1:0-20969 GCA_000376725.2 Ladona fulva
ATTGTGCGTGGTCTTCTATTAAAAACAGTCAATAAATTATCATTAAAAACATAATTAAAACTAGGGTGAGAAGGTAAAGCTAAAATTTTGCTGACTTCCTTAGGATTTTTCCGCATCAGTGTGCGGAAATTCCACCATGACGGTCCGCAAATGTGCCACCGGTGCAACCGGTTCGGCCACTCATCGGAGCACTGCCATGCAGTCCCGCGCTGCTCCCGCTGCACCGGGCCGCACCTCATTTCAGAATGCCTTCTCACTAAGGAGGATACCCCGAAATGCTGCAATTGCGGTGGCCCTCACACCACAGTTTCCAGAGCCTGCCCACTATGGAAGAGAGCAAGAGACCGTAGGCTTGCCACCGCTCCTGAAAGAGAACCTAAACCAGCACCTCTACCGCGTCCATCGCTGCCTCAGAAGAAGCCAACCTCAACCAACGCATGGGGAGTGTCGACTTGGATAGGGAGACCGTGACTGCGTTTAGCACCTCTAGCAATGTTATGAGGTTACTAGAAGAGCTCCTGCTGACGGTACCGTTATATCCTATGAACCCCTGGCAAACCGTAGCCATCTTAGATACCATTTTGGTTTTGATCTGTGCGGAGCGAGCTGAATCAAGAAGTAAAGATGAAGTGTGCTGTTAGCAGCTGTAAAGCAGGGGATGCAGTTAAAATGTTCTGTTTTCCAAGAACCAGAGATATGTAAGTATAATAATAACTAAATTGTGTGAATTATGATATTACTTTTTAAACTTAAGAAGCACATGTATACGATCACTTTGCTTTCATTTCGGTGCATTTAGTCAATGCTTTTCAATTGTCTACGAAAATCAGCACTATTACTAAATAATATTACATTCAGGATGTTGATAATTGCTACCGTAAATTGTGTGAATCGTGATATTTTTCGGGAACACGTGTATTAGATCACTTTGCTTTCATTTCGGTGCATTTAGTCAATATGTTTGAATTTTCTACGATAATGCAGCATTATTACCAAATATATTTATATTCAGCTCTTCTACTTACGTCATTGAATTCACAGTAATGTTCTACAGATGCTTGGAATATGTTTTCTCCTATCGATGCTTGCGATTATTTATATGAGAGAATATAAATGTTCTTGTAAGCCTCTCCAATACCTTATATCATTTTAATCTTGTTAATAGGAATCCAGCTGCTCTGTCTTTGGTGTGATGTCTAACTACAGTAAAACTTAGCCACCAATTTCTGCAGTACATGCAAAGAAATGAAAAGTAACAAGATACAGCTAACAATTTCATGTGCTCAGTTGTAATAGGTTTTAACATCTTTCTTTATCAAGCAGTGCAAATCTTGTGAAAACATAACTAAATAACAAACTTGTGGATATTTGGATATGGATGGACCCTAATAAGCATTTAATTCTGTTTCAGCTGTCAGAAATGGGTTGATTTCTGCAGTGATAATGTTGTTTCAGCCCAGGTGGAGAAGCCTTATAAGCAAGTTTTAACAAACCGAAAAATCTGCGCATTGCACTTTGATGAGAGATGTTTCACATCAAGTGATCATAAGAGGTTGAATCGAGGATCTATTCCTTCGCTTCATCCTCCTCAAACCAGCAGGAGTATTCCTTCTCCAAGTCATTCATTTTCATCTTCCCCATTTCCCATGTCATCTTCTCCATTTCCCATTTCATCTTCTCCATCACTTTCTTCTGTCATATCATCCTTACCTCCTTCCAGATCCTTATTTCCTACCTCTCCATCAGTTACACCTTCATCAATCATTACACAATCATCATCACAATCCTTCCTGCCAAACAGGAGATAGGACTCTTTAAATAAAAAAATAAAGTTAACCTATTTGTGCCACCTATAGTGTCAATTTTGGGAACCTGCCGACAAACCTATGGTTTGGCAGGACCCTCTGATGTATATCTCTGTTTCTATCTTCTCTCTGTACTCCTTATTTGTGTTTGAAAACCACTTGCTAATAACATATAATCTTTTTATCACATTATCATATGGTGTTTTATGTTATGATTTAAAAATTTTTTTTCTGTGAAAAACTACCTGTAACACTGCTTTCACTTTCTCCAGTTAACAGGACTACTATTATAATGTAACAATATCTGTTATACATATGTATTTTTCTTGTATAAGTTCTCTTTTCACTTTTTGTGATTTATCTTTTCTCTTACAATTCTTATAATTTCTTTGTAATTTACAGCTGTAAGAATAAAGATTATTATTATTAAACTTAAGAAGCACGTGTATTCAATCACCTTGCTTTCATTTCGTTGCATTTAGTCAATTTTTCCAATTGTCTACGAAAAACAGCACTATAACTAAATAATATTACATTCGGGATGATAATAATTACTACCGTAAATTGTAGGAATCATGATATTATTCTGAAACAGTTGTATTCGATCACTTAGATTTCATTTCGTTGCATTTACTCAATGTTTTTGAATTTTCTACAATAATGCAGCATTATTACCAAATATATTTATATTCAGCTCTTCTACTTACATCATTGAATTCACAGTAATGTTCTACTGATGCTTGGAATATGTTTTCACCAATCGATGCTTGTGATTATTTATATGAGAGAATATAAATGTTCTTGTAAGACTCTCCAATACCTTAAATCATTNTCATTGAATTCACAGTAATGTTCTACTGATGCTTGGAATATGTTTTCACCAATCGATGCTTGTGATTATTTATATGAGAGAATATAAATGTTCTTGTAAGACTCTCCAATACCTTAAATCATTTTAATCTTGTTAATGGGAATCCAGCTGCTCTGTCTTTGGTATGATGTCTAAATACAGTTAAACTTAGCCACTAATTTCTGCAGTACATGCAAAGAAATTAAAAGTATCAAGATACAGCTAACAATTTCATGTGCTCAGTTGTAACAGGTTTCAACATCTTTCTTTATCAAGCAGTGCAAATCTTGTGAAAACATAACTGAATAACAAACTTGTGGATATTTGGATATGGATATGTATGGACCCTAACAAGCATTTAATTCTGTTTCAGCTGTCAGAAATGGGTTGATTTCTGCAGGGATAATGCTGTTTCAGCCCAGGTGGAGAAGCATTATAAGCAAGTTTCAAAAAACCGAAAAATCTGCACATTGCACTAACATGAGAGATGTTTCACATCAAGTGAACAGAAGAGGTTGAATTGAGGATCTATTCCATCGCTTTATCCTCCTCAAACCATCAGGAGTATTCCTTCTCCAAAACATTCATTTTCATCTTCCCCATTTCCCATTTCATCTTCTCCATCACTTTCTTCTGTCATATCATCCTTACCTCCTTCCAGATCCTTATTTCCTACCTCTCCATCAGTTACACCTTCATCAATCATTACACAATCATCATCTATGCATTCACCACCTCTTGCCACTCCTCTCAGTGACATGCCTTCTCCCTTGCCATCTACTAATGAAGGTAGTAACGAAAAAGGCATGTCCTTGTCTGCAATTAACCTTACGAGAAGGAAGGAGATGACTCCAAAGAAAATGAAGATTTTCCTTTACGCAAAGTCGGAGAGGCAGATCAAGAGGCTGCAGAGGAAAATCAAGCAGCTGGAAGCAGAGAAGAGGCTAGGCAGCTGGAAGGGACTGAGAAAGTATGCTCAGGTCTACATTGTCTTCCTCAGCAGCAACCCTACTTACATCGCAGCTGAAGACTGCGGGTAAGAAACCAAAGGGGTGACGATGGACCCAGGAAAAGAAGGTGCTGTCCCTTTTAGTCTACAAAAAGAGCCCAAAAACCTACAATCTTCTCAGACACTTATTCAATCTGCCATGCCGTTCCACCATCAACTCCATGCTTCATTCCATACCATTTTCACCTGGGATCAATCCTCAGCTCTTGGCCTCTCTTTCTCATTCATTGAGTCAAATGGAGGATTGTGGTCGCATATGTGTCCTTATGTTTGACGAAATGTCAATTAGGGAGCATTGTGACTATAATGCTTCAGTTGATTCATTGATTGGGTTTGAGGATCATGGGCACATGGGAAGGAGCAATGTTCTTGCTAAGTATTCCCTTGTATTCATGGTTTGTGGAGCGCTGAAAAAATGGAAGCAGCCCATAGCTTTTTATTTCAGTGGTTCGCAGACGAAGTCTGAGGTAATAGTCTCTCTTATGGAAGCAGTTTTGCAGCAATGTCATGAGGCTGGTCTTCGCGTCATTGCCACTGTTTGTGATATGGGTGCTAACAATGTAAAAGTGATCTGTTCCATGGGGTCATCCATTTCTCATCCTTTCATCACATTTAATAATCAAACTATTTTCACCATTTTTGATCCCCCTCACCTCCTCAAAGCAACTCGAAATCTTTTTATGGTCCATGATTTCATTCTTCCTGTGCAAGCTGGGACTCTCAGGTCATTTCAAGGGACAGCATCCTGGGCCCATGTTGAGGGGGCTTATAATCATTCAAAGGGTGCCCTTTTACATAGGCCACTCAATAGACTAACAGATGATTATGTTAACCCTCAAGGTAAAGATTTATATTTCCATTGTTATTAGTAACACTGGAATGGATTAAATTCAGCTCTTTAATCTAAAAAGTACATTTTAGCTGAGTGTATATCCATTAAAATATTTAATTTCTTTTATGATTACTTCACAGGAGCAAAGAAAATGAAGGTCAAGCTAGCCGAACAGGTCTTCAGTCGTTCCTTGGCTGTTTACATTGAGGAAGGTTACCGTTCAGGTATGATCATATTCTTATTTTTGGCAAATACATAGTCAGCTTTCTTGAAAAGTTATCTGAAGAATAATCATGTCTCTAACTCTTCATCCCAATTTATTAGGTTGGTTGCCTAGTGGGGCACTCCACTAAGGAGGAGGAACTTTAACGAACATGAAAAATCATTAATAGTTGATAGTGTGAAAGATTTTATTCATGTAATTGAAAATAAAAAAACAGATGCAGTCACAGCATAACAGAAGGATGTTGCCTGGAGAAAGATTGCTGGAAAGTACAATCCTTCCTGCCAAACAGGAGATAGGACTCTTTTACAACTTCAGACACTGTACCTATCTTTAAAAAAGAAGGCAAAGAAGAACCATTTTTCTGATAGGGCAAGTCTAATCTTACGTTGCTTTAATCTAACAATGAGTTTTAATGGTGGTAAGGTATTTAAATCTCGGGTAATTGTGGCCAGAATATTTTAGACAGAGGTGAGTCTCTTAAGACTTGAGGTTGATTTTGTTAACTATTAGGCAGAAATTTATAAAACTGGGGGAGCAAGCTAGGCTCATCGCCTCTAGATGTGCCTGGAGAAAGAATTATTGCAATGATGGAACATCAATTTACACCTGTGAGCAACCCATATGATTCATCAGCAGCATTATACATGCAGATTCAAGAAGGTAGGTGTTATTGATTGAAGGTACATAAATGTTAAGTTCTCATTCATTAATTTCTTTAAGATAATTTTTAAATTAATTTTATGTATACTATAATTCCAATTTTAAAAATTCATGGGATCCATGATGTTTTCGGCTCCGTCCCCGACAGATAGATCCAGACTGACGCGCCTTCCCGGGTGCCCACCTTAAATATCTGGCAGAGTTGCTGTCTGACCAAGCAGTCTGGATCTATCTGTCGGGGACGGAGCCCAGATCATCATCTCTGCCCCGCCATATGGTTGAAACGAGGACAGGCATTAGAATGCCCTGTTAGTCACCCAGTGCTTCGCCCGGTCGCTCACGCTTGTTATCTCCACAAACTAGCCCAAGCGCCAGAAGCCCTCGCTGTGAAGCCCCACGGCAGGAGCAAGGAATATCTTCGCCTTTGTTCCACACACAGGAACTCAAAATGAATCCACCTCTGGACACCCCCCCCTGGGTAGTGGGAATCCTGACACAGTTCCAGAGACTAGCAGACCGAATGGAGGCAGTGGAACAGTCTCAGAACAATACCTCCGCCACCCCTCCACCACCATCATTCCAGGGACTAAGAGGCCAATTACCAACGGAAGAAGTACCAGGGGACACAGAAACCCTGCAAATGGCACAGCTATTGGAAGCCTGTGTGGCCTCCGGACGTCTCCGGCTACGAGACCAGCATGAGATCGAGAATCTGTTATCGATCATGTCGTACTGGGAACTGTTAGTCCCGGAAGTGCAAAGATTGATATACCATCGCCTAAGGATCCTTGGAATTGCTTCAGAACATGGCTGGACCGTGGCGGGAAAGGTGTCAGGCGCATCCACCGCCGACCCATTCCTCGTGCCGCCAGAGCTCTTGGAAAGGACTACGCTGATCATAGTCAATGTGCCGCTGGCACAAGCCAGGCAAACCAGGACTTATCAGAGAACTACACTGATAGTGGGCTCTCAATGGGAGTCGCAAGGCCCGTCCATAGCCTTGCAGCCCACCAGCAACCGCGGAGGATGTCGAGGAGGTCTTACCTTCCGCGGACGACGATAAGCCTCCTGAGATCAACATTGTGGAGGACCTGGAAGATCCCCTCTTATTACTGGATTTCCTGTACTGGCAGGGATCTGGAGAACCAGACGACCCGATACAATACCTGCCGGAGGATTCCGACACTGACTCAGGAAATGACTCAGATACCACCGAGGATGACCAGCAGGAGCCCATCGGATCCAGCTTCCTCATCGGGCTGCTGACCAAGACGACACCAGCCCTGAGAATACCACAGCTAGACGAGGTAAATTACCTACTCCCAGTGTTAGCATACCCGTTTAGTGACCTCAATGTGTTGTGGGAGTCCAATCCAATTGTGTCTCCCTACGGCCGCCGATGTAAATAGCATTTACATCTAAATCAAATCGATTTAGGCGGCCGTAGGAATGTGGCCTTGATGAGTCACTGATGCCATGGGCCGCACCTATCTACTTCTCAATGGCGGAGGCGGACTTGTTGGCATATAAGAAGCAGACTTATAACATTCCCACTCGGAGAGCTGCAGATGAGGACGGCGGATGTTTTCTTAGCATTCTGTGCGCCGGAGGACTTCTAACCCGTAACCTTCAACATTTCCTCCATCCAAACGCCTTCATTCAACATTACATCCATATCCACCTCCTATATATACACTGCGAATCAAGACTTCGCCAAATGGAAACAGACAGTGACCCAGAGACATACTGCGAACACGGATTCAACGAAACCTGCCCATACTGCTACCATGGACCAACAACTCAGCCCGAAATCATGGAGAGAACTAGAATTGAACCTTCAACACCCAACACCACTACTTTGGCTGAATCAAGAAGAGGAAAAAGAAAACTGGGAATTCATCTTGAATCACCGCAATACGAAAATTTACATACCACCGAGAGCATACCTAATCAAATACGAAGCAATGAAGAAGAATTACCAACTATCACCAGCGGAGACCTCTTCTGTAAGGAAGGTATTGCAGACACACCACAACAACAGCAACTACCAAGAACCTCTTCAGAACTTGTTTTCCAATATCCAAATCCTGGAGAATTGGGATATGAACAAGCTCTACGTTTATATAACCAACATCAGCAGCCAACAAGCCAGACAGACCATTGTGACGGAAATTCACAAAATACTATCACAAAATTACAAAATAAAACAGACTATAATATACCAACCAACGATGGAAACCAATTATCACTATACAACCGTAGACTTAGAAGACTGCTTGAAAGTGATACTAAAAGACAGAAAATCGAACCAGGACAAACTACTATTTCAGAACTCAGCGATATCAACGAGGGACTTGAACATAGTAATCAACCATTGGAAACCGGAAAACGAAATACATGTTCTGGATCTGACCAGCACAGACTCCAATCCGGAATGGGAGAACACAACAAACAACCCGACACGACAAACGCCACAACCATCAACATCGAAGGAAGCAATATCACCGACACCATCCCCATCACCAACTGCTCCACTCAACTCTCTACCGCCTCCCACAATTCATGGGAGGCGGTAGAGAAGATGGACACGCAGGTGGGAGAGGTGCCGGAGAAGGTGGAGGATGCGACTGGGGAGAAGTCGGAGGAAGTCACCAAGGTGGAGGTGGCCCCGTCAAAGAAGAAGAAAAAGTTTCTCGCAGTGATAGGTGTCCGGCGAGAGGCATCCCCTGAAAGAGAGGAGGTTGACGGGGATACCTCCACCGACGAGGACATTCCATCGTGGGAGGCGCAGCCAGTGGAATTTCTTTTCTCCCCACCCAGACCACCGCCGACACCTCCATCTCCCCCACTGGTCATCCTTCTGGATGAGTAAGGCGGCGGATTGAAGATCAATTAATTTTTTTTTTACAAAAAATTTCTTTTAAAAGAAATTTTTATTTCACACGTGTATAATGTATATATATATTATAATGCTAAAAAAAAGCTATTTAAAATTACATCTGAGTATATCAATTATATATTCCCTTCCATCTCTCGTACCAAGTATCGAATCTAGTTCAGCCGAGAAAGATGCGATATTCAAGTTCGTGGGAACCTTTTCATCCGGCAGTGGCTCTACGGGTATATAATGAATCATGTGGTTTTAGGATAAGGAAGTACCCTAACATGAAAATGACCCTGAAAGATATAGCTGGACTGGTGAACTCTGCTTTTTCCAGTTTCTGCAGAACGGAATTAGCACAATCTGGGTTTGAGTGCACTGGGATTTACCCATTGAATTGAAATGTGTTCTCTGACTTAGACATTGCGAGGTCACTGATCAGCTCAACTCCAGAACCAGAAGAGAGACCAAAAACTCAAGCTCAGACGTCGACCAATCCTGACCAAGAGGAACTTCATCAGTCAGCTGATGTTTCAAACTTGCCTGAGACGTGGACCTAAATCAGACAATGCTATTGATGAAAGCCAGATGCTCAACCAGCCTTCAAAAGCAGGACCATCTCACGCTTCCAATTTGCCTGACTCTCAAACTGAACTTGTGGCCAACAAGAAGAAGTAGCTACTTTGACGTCACAGAGTACTTAACAGATAATGGCATAAATTTCACCAATACCAAGCACTTCTAGTGTAAAGAACAAAATAAGAGAAGGTTGCATTGATAAGAGTGAAATACTAACATCTACACCCTACAAAAATATGCTTGTGGAGGATAAAAGCCCTTATAGAAGAGAAGAAAGCTAAACCAGAACAAAGAATCAAGACAAGGGAGAAAACAAAAAATAAAGAAGGAGAAAGGTAATGCTCATAGAAGTAATGCATATAAACAGAAAATTATACATCCCCAAACGAGGAAACTGGCTTCTAATGCAAGAAAACTAGTCTCAAGAAAACGACTTAAGTTTGATAGCTGTAGCATTCCATCTTCTTCAAGCAGCAGAGCTCCATCCTCTTCAACTGTTCCTACATCTTCATCACAGATCATGAACTTCATAATCCCACACACCCCCTACAGCAGAAATCTTAAGTAAACTCCCGTCTTTGGAACACCGAAACAAGCGGCACATCACTCCGGCACTTAGACAACACAACCAATACCAGTGGCGATTGAACACCCCAAAGAAGATGGCTGCCAAGTTGGATTAAATCTACATTTGCTCCTTCTACCTGACTTCCCCTTTCCAGCCACCATAGTGATCCGAGGCTTGCTGTTGCACCCACCGTTCCCGAGTCTTCTATTGTTGGGCTCTTGCTCGACTTGTGATCCCACTATTGTGACCTTATTCTAACACCGAATCACTATAAGTGCATCATGTGTGTAGAGTTTATTTTCTTTATTTTTTATTAAGTGTAATAACGATAGGTAGTGCAAGTTTTGCTTTTGTTTAGAATTAGGAAGCTTAGTGATTTGATATATTTTATATATTGATAGTGTATGTTGTGCACTTGTATTAACAAATAATGTTGTTTTAATGGTTATGATAAAAAATATTTTAACTTTGTGATTATATAAGCATATGTATGTATTTTTTATGATTTGGGTGGCTCGAATCTATGAACCCCAGATCTTAACTGACAAGGGGGTGATGTTGGGGTTATCCTTGGCGTTCGAGATCGAGAAAAATTCTCCAAATCGCACTCTTGCTGGAATAAATTGGCATGTGCCTTCTTTACCCTCAGGCCAACTCATTATCGAGGTCTGGGGACTTCAGAGCCCTAGGAGAGGCGCAGCCACATCCGGCATTACTTCTGTTTGTTTATCCACAGCTGCACCATCTCACCCCATTTCTCCAGGGAAATGCGGAGTAAGCTCGATACATATACAAGGGCCACGATTTTTGGATTCTCTTGAAGACCCCAGAGTTAGACTTGGCTTACGGCGTCACTGCACAGACCCAGCCAAGTAAGAATCCGCAGTGTTGAGACCCCTCACTTGCTGGAGTCTAGACGCGATGGTGTCGCCCATCTGACGTGGACTCCGCGGAGTTAGAGACCCGCTCGCCCCATAAGATAGGTAACGAGACACCATAAGTATTTTAGGGCCATTGCCAAAAAAAAAATACAGAAAAAAGTATATATTTTGAGGAATTGAACTTTTTGGAAACCAGCGGAAAACCGATGGAAGATAGTATAGAAATCACAGACCCCCAGGAAAATATTGAAGCATCATTGGAAGCCACTCAAGAGAAGAGTAATGAAATAGCAAAAACAAGACGAAATGCAAAGAGATGTCATCCAGATGACGAGTTTCCGGACATATTAAAAAAAAAAGTATAGCCAACAAAATACAACACAATGTGAAGATGACGACAAATTATTTTTGTTATCTCTACACAATGACTTGGCCTCTTTACTGGATCACATGAAACTTAACGTTAAATGCCAGTTACTTGGAGTTTTGTCTTCTACAAAACAAGCTGCTTTTGCACACCATAACTTAGCAACAAACTTGCCTTCTACTTTTCGACAACACCAGGTCCCTCAGGAGTATCAACAACTAGCCAGCNGTCATCCTTCTGGATGAGTAAGGCGGCGAATTGTGAATTAATTTTACAAAAAAAATTCTTTTTTTTAATTTTTTTTTATTTCGCACATATAATGTACATATACATATATTGTAATAAAAAGCTATTTAAAATTACATCTGAGTATATCAATTATATATTCCCTTCATAAACTCGTTACTCGGTGCTGCTCGTTCTCTTCCACGGCTGGGCCCTAACGTCCAACTGGCCAAACTGGATTTGAAAGACGCCTTTCATCAACTCCAGATCCGACCAGCGCACCAAAATTTTTACGGTATTGACACCGGCACCCAGAAATTCAGACTTAATAGAGTGCCAATGGGACATACCTTCGCCCCTGCGGTCCTTCAGCACTATGCGAAGGCAGTTGCAGTAGAAGTCGCCAACAACTTCGATGCTAACCTAATCATCTACCTAGATGATTGGCTAATCACCGGCGCTCCGCTTCTCAGCAGCACGGTCCACGAAATAGCCAACTTTATCACGAATGACATGGGAATCACACTAATCTGATCCTAGCCGGTAGTGTCAACTATGAGGGCGACTGTGAGCCTAGCCAGTTCACCTTCCGCTCCCAAACATGGGACAAGGTTGTGGCTCAAGCATACGTGACAGTTAAGATCAAACAGTATTACGGTACCGTCTTCAGAGCAGAGGATACCATCAAACTACAGAAAGGGTTGGAATGCAAGTACAGCGACATGTCCTGTATGGATGTGGAGGAAGGGTACATGTTTATGGAGCCACTCAACACCAGGTTGTGTTTTACCACATCGTTTGATGTGCTGTATGAGGGCCAGACCACAAGACAGGAGTCAGGAGAGGGTAATGAAAAGAAGATCTTGTTCTCTGTCCAGTCCAATGGAATGCTCTTCGTGCTTATGATAGATAAGTCTGTTAACTATTGTGATCTACTGAGGACCCCAAACTGTTCATAGCACCTAAATTGGGAGACTTGTGGCGGTTCAAATCAAAGAGGATTAGTGCTGCAGGTATCGACTTGTTTACCTACATGAACTCAAAATTCGTATATCTAGAGAGACACATAGGCCATTAAAAGGCCAACAAATGGACAGCCTCTACAAAGACATTCTCGAACACCAATGCAAAGTGGGAGTTGACCTGTGGAACTTGAAGTTTGCATTGCTGCATATCTCACCCTCTGAGTTTGCATACCTGACCAAGCGAAAGCCAGGGTACACAGCTGTGATGCTTGGTGAGGTGACTTACTTGGCCAAATGTACTCCCGTAGAGGTATTTGTGAGACACGCCACCCGATGCTACCAGGAGTTGCCTGTAGTATACAATAATCAGTCGAAGTTCATGACCACAAGACATCACCTGATAACGTAGATAAGCACTGCGGTGGAATGCAATTCAATGCTCTTTCCAGCCTTTAAACTCAGAGATGGTGTACCCTGACACTGGGGTCGGCTGGGTGTATAAGTCGAGTGGTGATCTGGTCAGTGCTGGCATCTACTCGGACGAAGACCTAGAGAAGTACAGAAAATTCCTGACTAACGCAAACGCTTGTGAGGCAACACAGACAGCAACTCTGCCAGGTATATAAGGCGGGTGCCCGGGAAGGCGCATCTTTCATCATTCTCTTGAAGACCCCAGAGTTAGACTCGGCTTACGGTGTCACTGCACAGACCCAGCCACCACAGTGATCAGAGGCCTGCTGTTGCACCCACCGTTCCCGAGTCTTCTATTGTTGGGCTCTTGCTCGACTTGTGATTCCACTATTGTGACATTATTCTAACATCGAATCACTATAAGTGCATCATGTATGTAGAGTTTATTTTCTTTATTTTTAATTAAGTGTAATAACGATAGGTAGTGCAAGTTTTGCTTTTGTTTAGAATTAGGAAGCTTAGTGATTTGATATATTTTATATATTGATAGTGTATTTTGTGTACTTGTATTAACAAATAATGTTGTTTTAATGGTTATGATAAAAAATATTTTAACTTTGTGATTATATAAGCATATGTATGTATTTTTTATGATTTGGGTGGCTCGAATCTATGAACCCCAGATCTTAACTGACAAGGGGGTGATGTTGGGGTTATCCTTGGCGTTCGAGATCGAGAAAAATTCTCCAAATCGCACTCTTGCTGGAATAAATTGGCATGTGCCTTCTTTACCCTCAGGCCAACTCATTATCGAGGTCTGGGGACTTCAGAGCCCTAGGAGAGGCGCAGCCACATCCGGCATTACTTCTGTTTGTTTATCCACAGCTGCACCATCTCACCCCATTTCTCCAGGGAAATGCGGAGTAAGCTCGATACATATACAAGGGCCACGATTTTTGGATTCTCTTGAAGACCCCAGAGTTAGACTTGGCTTACGGCGTCACTGCACAGACCCAGCCAAGTAAGAATCCGCAGTGTTGAGACCCCTCACTTGCTGGAGTCTAGACGCGATGGTGTCGCCCATCTGACGTGGACTCCGCGGAGTTAGAGACCCGCTCGCCCCATAAGATAGGTAACGAGACACCATAAGTATTTTAGGGCCATTGCCAAAAAAAAAATACAGAAAAAAGTATATATTTTTTTAAGAATTGAACTTCTTGGAAACCAGCGCAAAACCGATGGAAGATAGTATAGAAATCACAGACCCCCAGGAAAATATTGAAGCATCATTGGAAGCCACTCAAGAGAAGAGTAATGAAATAGCAAAAACAAGACGAAATGCAAAGAGATGTCATCCAGATGACGAGTTTCTGGACACATTAAATAAAAAGTATAGCCAACAAAATACAACACAATGTGAAGATGACGACAAATTATTTTTGTTATCTCTACACAATGACTTGGCCTCTTTACTGGATCACATGAAACTTAACGTTAAATGCCAGTTACTTGGAGTTTTGTCTTCTACAAAACAAGCTGCTTTTGCACACCATAACTTAGCAACAAACTTGCCTTCTACTTTTCGACAACACCAGGTCCCTCAGGAGTATNCAACAAAGTTGCCTTCTACTTTTCGACAACACCAGGTCCCTCAGGAGTATCAACAACTAGCCAGCCAGCTTAAACCAGCAACCTCATACGCAACCTAATTACAGAAATGAACACCACCAGGAATGACCACTGCAGCAAGATCACCACTGGACTTCAACAGAACATGCAGCTCTCAGTCCTGGAGGCACCCTTAGGGATTTATCTAACAGACGTGTTTTAACTGATGATTAACTGTGATATATATTTTTCCTTTGAGGCTGTGTTTATGATAGTTTGTTTTATGGCTTGACTTGGAAGTACATGATGAAATTTGCTTTCAAGTATGCTGATGTGAATGGAGTAGAGATTGATTAAAATAATTTTGTAAACAGTAAGTAAACCTTTCTGATCGAAATCCAGAGCAGTGCAGTGTCATAAAAGCAATGGGTTTCAGCGAAGAGCAAGTGAGTCTGTTCTATATTAATCTGAAGAGCTGTTGGAGAAAAAGTTTCCTACTCATAGGAAATTCGATATGGATTAGACTGATGTCTCAACAGTCCCCAATAGACCACCGAAGGTGATAACACCAAAAGGCAAAAAAAACTGCTTGTGAAATTTCTAGTGCAGAAAGAGGTCGAATAATCACAGCTATAGGCTTCATGAGTGCTGCAGGAGTTTTCATCCTGCCTGCATTGATTTTTCCTAGAAAGAGAATGAATCCTCTTTTGTACAAAGATGCACCAATTGGAACTTTTCCCTTAATCAGCGACACTGGTTACATGAATTCTGATTCGTTCATTGACTGGCTGAAACATTTTGTCAAGCATGCTAAACCATCTCCAGAAGACGCTGTTCTATTAATAGCAGATAATCACGCATCTCACTACAGTTTTTGATTTATAAATTCCGTTGAAGTTGTTCGCCCTTTGAGAGCAATATATATATATATACATGCATGAGAGTTAACATAGGTATTTAGAGAAAGACTACAGATGCAACTTACAATCACGCTTCTCACTACCAACAGCGACATTTATCTAAAATCTGATGTGAGTCTTTTCACTGATGTTTTTGAGAATTTCCATCATATCTGCCTCGAAGCATATAATCATGATCCAGCATGGTATTATACCGCTCCAGGGTTAACGTTTGTTGCAATGCTAAAGCATACGGAAATCAAACTACAATTATTAACAGATTACGATATGATTCTCATGATCGAGAAAGGCATTCGCGGAGGAATCAGCCAGTGCTGTAAGCGATACGTCGAAGCAAACAATAAGTATATGGAAGAATACGATTCAAAGTCTGAGTCACGTTTTTTTGTCATATCTAGACACAAATAAATTGTACGGGTGAGCGTTGTCGAGACCTCTTCCATATGCTAACTTCAGATGGCTTTCCCCTGATGAAATTCGAGATTTTTCAGTTAACGAAATTCCCGAATACAACGAAAAGGGGTATATTTTAGAGGTGGATTTAGAATACCCAACATCACTACATGATGAACATTCAGATTTACCACTTTGCCCCGAAAATAAGGCTCCACCAGGTAAAAAGCATAATATAATGGAAAACTCTTAGAGAACTGTATGAAACTGGATGGGTTGAACCTAGATTGGTGAGCATTTTCTCAGAAACGGAATTAATACTCATGAACTTGCATAAATACATTTCCATGTTTCTTACTTTACATCTGAAGATGGATAAATTGGTGGAATATGATAGAAAATCTTAGAGATTTGTATGAAACTGGATGGGCTGAACCTAGATTGGTGAGCATTTTATCAGAAACGGAATTAATACTCATGAACTTGCATAAATACATTTCCATGTTTCTTACTTTACATCTCAAGATGGATAAATTGGTGGAATATGATAGAAAATCTTAGAGATTTGTATGAAACTGGATGGGCTGAACCTAGATTGGTGAGCATTTTATCAGAAACGGAATTAATACTCATGAACTTGCATAAATACATTTCCATGTTTCTTACTTTACATCTCAAGATGGATAATTTGGTGGAATATGATAGAAAACTCTTAGAGATTTGTATGAAACTGGATGGGTTAAACCTAGATTGGTGAGCATTTTCTCAGAAACGGAATTAATACTCATGAACTTGCATGAATACATTTCCATGTTTCTTACTTTACATCTCAAGATGGATAAATTGGTGGAATATGATATAAAACTCTTAGAGATTTGTATGAAACTGGATGGGTTGAACCTAGATTGGTTAGCATTTTATGAGAAACGTAAATTAATACTCATGAACTTGCATAAATACATTTCCATGTTTCTTACTTTACATCTCAAGATGGATAAATTGGTGGAATATGACAGAAAACTCATAGAGATTTGTATGAAACTGGATGGGTTGAACCTAGCTTGGTGAGCATTTTATCAGAAACTGAATTAATACTCATGAACTTGCATGAATACATTTCCATGTTTCTCACTTTACATCTGAAGATGGATAAATTGGTGGAATATGATAGAAAATCTTAGAGATTTGTATGAAACTGGATGGGCTGAACCTAGATTGGTGAGCATTTTATCAGAAACTGAATTAATACTCATGAACTTGCATGAATACATTTCTATGTTTCTTACTTTACATCTCAAGATGGATAAATTGGTGGAATGTGACAGAAAACTCTTGGAGATTTGTATGAAATTGGATGGGTTGAACCTAGATTGGTGAGTATTTTATTAGAAACAGTGAATTAGTATTCATGATTTGCTGATATACATTCCCATGTTTCAAAATCTCCTCCTCAAGATGGATAAATTGGTCGAGTGTTTCAAAAACTCTTAGAGAGTGGTGAGCATTTTATCAGAAATTGGGAAGTAGTATTAATGAACTTGAGAGGTATTGCCTCACAGAAGTATTTGAAATGGAAGATTTGGAAAATGGGAAAGATTATTTCATCATTCCCCTACAATCAATAAATATACTATTTCGCAAATTGTGACAGCTTTTCTATTTAAGAAGAGTGTCTCCCACCAAAAATTACATTTTGGGGGTTTTTTTCTGCTCAGAAGCAGTAATAAACTCTTAGATTATTGCAATACACTGCATGGGTTGAACATAGATTGGTGAGCATTTAATCAAAAACAGGGAGTAAGTATTCACGAACTAGCGCAAATACATTTCCATGTTTCATTTTTTCCTCCTTATATCCCTTCCACAACATCTGGGAAACATCGTATAGGAGGTATAAGAACAAAACCGACCTGGAGAAGGCAGTCCTACAACCAACCTCCCAATATCAAAATGAGAATTTGGTATGACATTCGATGGGTTGAAACTAGATTGGTGAGCATTTTATAAGAAACAGGGAATTGATACGAATGGTGTAAATTCATTTCCTAGTACCATACTTTCCATCTCAAGATGGAGAAATTGGTAATAATAACCAATATTTGTGTTTTTTAGAAATTTGAGGAAGAGTTTTTGGAAGACATATTTGTTGTCAAAGAGATAAAAGATATGCCCTACGGACAAGAGCGTCACTTGGGCATCTCTGACTGGAGGAGAAAGAGGTAGAAGAATGAGGTTGAGTAAGACTCAAAGCTGAGGAAGACCCAGAGCTTTCATTGAACAGAGAGGTGTACATTGCTCTTCTTCTTATAAAGTACTTTCAAATTCAATCCTTGTATATTCTCTAAATAGCTCTTTTCCATATAAGTCATTTCATACATTCGTCCTTCCAGAAGGTCATGCAGTCTAACTTTTTAATATGTTATGAAGACCCAAACCTATAGTATTATGCATTGGAGTCCACATGCGAGGACTAGTTTGTGTTAAGTTATACCCTTTTGCTGCACCTTTTCTCATATGCATAC
The DNA here is from genome assembly GCA_000376725.2 of Ladona fulva. Taxonomy (NCBI): domain Eukaryota; kingdom Metazoa; phylum Arthropoda; class Insecta; order Odonata; family Libellulidae; genus Ladona; species Ladona fulva. Next base: position 17,703 of record KZ309584.1, read on the forward strand.
ACTCAAAATACATTATACTGAAATTTAATCAAAATCAGGGAATTAGGACAAACTTGTGTAAATACATCTCTATGTTTCATACTTTCTGTTCAAGATGGATATATTTGTGGAGTATAATAAAATCTCCTAGAATTTTGTATGATATTGAATGGGTTGAACCTAGATTGGTGAGCATTTTATCAGCAACAGGGAATTGATACACACGAACTAGCGCAAATACATTTCCATGTTTCATTTTTTCCTCCTTAAATCCCAGCTACAACATCTGGGAAACTATATATAAGAGGTTTAAGAACCATACCGACCTGGAGAAGGCAGTTCTACAACAAACCTTCCAAAAGAATCTGTCAGTATTACCCTAGAACACTTCTGTAATAACCAGGATGTGAGTGCCTTGCACCTTCCTTTCCCCACCTCATTTCCCTTTACTTTGTACCGCGAGCGACGGAGGACAGCCTTGGATGCATTCTATGTCCGTAGACTTGAACTTTGTACGGTCCGACCATTTACGCGTGCCCGGTCATCGTCCTCAGACCGATCCCTTTCTGAGCCACGTTTCTTCCCTTTTCTTCCTGCTATTCACGCTTAAATAGCTCTGTTTTCGGCCTAGATATGTGTCCCCATTTGCATCATAGTGGCTCTATTTTCCCCCTTTTTAGGATGAAGCAACCCTAATCTTTGGACGCTTCTGTTGCCACGGACATAGAAAATTCTGGAAATATTCTTCCCCAAACCCGAGTCCGAACCTCACCCCCTTGCAATGCTTGGTTAATATAGAGTTCCCTTCCTCCCTTCCCAGTGAAAGTTAGGCCCAATAACCAAGCATATATATACGAGTGTATTCCAAAATTTCGGGGGCTGTTCTTCTTGTTGCGTTCTTCTTCCTGTGTTCATCATCTGCTTCGAGCTCCCTTCTTCTGGTGCTCTTCTCCCGGCTCGCGTCTCGTCCTCCCCACGCTCTCCGTCACTCGCCGAATCAACGTTACCCGTCTTCGCTACCTGTCCCCGCCTTGCGCACTCACATCGCAAGGATTCTATATAAAGGTAAATAAAAACCCTTTTTGTTCTATATTGGAAAAAGGACATTACTTATTATTCTACTTCCCGACAACCAAAGGCAAGAACCCGTACTTGTAGCAACTGCTCTCTCTCTCTCCATCTGAGGGGCGGCACTACAAATTTGGTGGCAGCGGTGGGATTTATATTCTATTTGCCCAGGTTATCTTCGAGGCTCCCTTCGGATCACCTCTTAGTAGTCGGGACGTTGACTAATAAGTGTTCCTCTAAAATTTTTTGTCCCCTTTCCTTTTTTCTTTTCTTTTCGCGTTTTTTTAAATTATTTGAAATGCCCGACACTCCGGCTATGTCTTCTCCTGCCCCCGTCGTACCCCCCAACGTAACGGGGTTAGTATATTTAGTAGACACGTTTTCGGGAGATCGGGATTCCGAACGTGTAGAAGAATTTATTGAGACCATGGAGACGACGGCCATTCTAGGGAATTGGACAGAAAGTACCAAGCGAATGGTACTAAAATTAAAAGTGCGGGGTAGTGCGCGGCAATATTTGCACTCTTTGCCGAGTGAAGTGAGCAGCTGGGAGGACATAAAGAGAGCGTTACGCGAGCGATTTTCGCGGCGAGAATCGCGGGCCGCCAGAATGAAACGGTTCCTCGAGTGTGAGCAGGGACCCCGTGAGAGAGTGTTGTTTCCGATGTGGTAACACGGGGCATTTCGCGAGAGAGTGTTTTGCCGATCTAAGGCCAATTCTTCCCCCCGTGCGGCCGCAGAATCTCGACCCCTTTTTTTTTTCGGTTCTAGGAACGTGCCTTTTAACCGAACATCTGTCCGACTGCTACCACCCCCTCCACAGTTTTCGTCCTTTACCTCTCCTCCCCAGTCCTCAAATTTCCCCCCTCGTAGAGACAGACCTAGAGAAGAGCAGACCAACTTCCATGGCCGCCGTCCTGACCCGCCACCCCTCATGAGTTCTTATCTGCCCCCAAACGCCAACTCCTCCGCCCCATTCCCCCGGAGAGCGGAGGGAGCGAGACAGCGGGGCGCCCAAAGAAACTAGACCAGAGGGAAGTTAGGGATGAGTGGATAAGTGACGTAGGAGGACCCAATGGTTCCGGATATGTGGTGAGAGCAAAGACAGGACTTCAGAACGTTCACCTCTAAGTTGACACCGGAGCTACTGCGTCACTGATAAAAGAAAATATCGGAGATCTTTCGAGACCATTTTTACCTTCCACCATCCGACTTCATGGAGTAACAGGACATGTCCTTCCCCTTCTAGGTGCGGTCACTCTGCCAATTACAACCCTGTACGAACAATTCCCGCATCAGTTTCACGTGGTGGGAAAGGATTTTAAGTTGCCGTATGACGGGATTTTAGGTCTTGATTTTCTTCGGAAAAACGAGGCATGCATCGATTTCGCGGGGGAAAGAATTCGTCTCCGCGATACGATTCACCCGTTATTAGGGGGTTGTTAGTAGGTCAATGAAAGTATAATTTCCGGAGTGCAGTTTGGTATATAAACTCGTATTAAGAATATTAACAGCAGCATTTCGAAGAAGGAACTTCATCCACTATTAACCATCATCCAGCAGCATTCCAAAGAAGGAACTTCGTCTACTATTAGCCATTATCCAGCAGCATTCCAAAGAAGGAACTTCGTCTACTATTAGCCATTATCCAGCAGCATTCCAAAATGTAAGTTAATCTTACACATTCATTTATTCTTTTTAAATGCAAGTTTGATTTTCTTTCAAAAACTCTTGTCATAAGAGAGTTTATCTCTTCGAGTAATCTCTTATAGATACCTCCTCAAATTAAATAGAGATAAATTTGGGGCATTTGGTTTAATACTATATTTTGTTTGAATTAAAGCAGCACCAACCACCTCGCTCAGCCACTTCCTTATAGTCAGCCACCTCTTTTACCTCTCTCTACCTCTAATAACGTGAGTATAAAAATTAATTGTCCAGTTTTAAGCATTTTAATTTTTAACATTCTTTATTATTTGTTATAGATGAGTTAACTTAGAGAATACTTTTTCAATGTTCAGGAGAAGATGGGTTACTTGGTATTGGAGGAGTTAGAGGAAGATGTGGAATACGAAGTTAAATCTTTAATTAAATTTAAAAACCGTTTTATGGTAGAGATTATGTAGAGGGGTGTTTTGAAGAATATGCTCCTCTTTACTTATTTTAAAGCGAGTAGGGTTGAAATTAATGATTTTAATTGTAATATGTGGGACATTAACT
>KZ309584.1:27835-59787 GCA_000376725.2 Ladona fulva
ACTGCATGGGTTGAACATAGATTGGTGAGCATTTAATCAAAAACAGGGAGTAAGTATTCACGAACTAGCGCAAATACATTTCCATGTTTCATTTTTTCCTCCTTATATCCCTTCCACAACATCTGGGAAACATCGTATAGGAGGTATAAGAACAAAACCGACCTGGAGAAGGCAGTCCTACAACCAACCTCCCAATATCAAAATGAGAATTTGGTATGACATTCGATGGGTTGAACCTAGATTGGTGAGCATTTTATAAGAATCAGGGAATTGATACGAATGGTGTAAATTCATTTCCTAGTACCATACTTTCCATCTCAAGATGGAGAAATTGGTAATAATAACCAATATTTGTGTTTTTTAGAAATTTGAGGAAGAGTTTTGGAAGACATATTTGTTGTCAAAGAGATAAAAGATATGCCCTACGGACAAGAGCGTCACTTGGGCCTCTCTGACTGGAGGAGAAAGAGGTAGAAGAATGAGGTTGAGTAAGACTCAAAGCTGACGAAGACCCAGAGCTGTCATTGAACAGAGAGGTGTATCCTGCACTCAAGGTGATACATTGCTCTTCTTCTTATAAAGTACTTTCAAATTCAATCCATGTATATTCTCTAAATATCTCTTGTCCATATACATCAATTCAACATCCGTTCCTCCAGAAGGTCATGCAGTTTAAGTTTTCAATATGTTATAAAGACCCAAACCTATATTATTATTCATTTGAGTCCACATTCGAGGACTAGTTAGTGTTTAACTTATAACCTTTTGCTGCACCTTCACTCAGATGCATACACACAAAATACATTATGTTGTGATTTAATCAAAATCAGAGAATTAGGACAAACTTGTGTAAATACATCTCTATGTTTCATACTTTCTGTTCAAGATGGATATATTTGTGGAGTATAATAAAATCTCCTAGAATTTTGTATGATATTGAATGGGTTGAACCTAGATTGGTGAGCATTTTATCAGCAACAGGGAATTGATACACACGAACTAGCGCAAATACATTTCCATGTTTCATTTTTTCCTCCTTAAATCCCAGCCACAACATCTGGGAAACTATATATAAGAGGTTTAAGAACCATACCGACCTGGAGAAGGCAGTTCTACAACAAACCTTCCAAAAGAATCTGTCAGTATTACCCTAGAACACTTCCGCCGTGGAGCCAGAGTTCTCTTAGTAACTACCCTAGGCCAAAATTTATGGTATGACGACAGACAGACAGTAAAAGTTCAGTTGAAACTTCCAAGGGGATGCAGGAATCCAGAACACCAACTATGACGGAACTGGCCACTTGTGGAGAGAACCAAGCCCTCGCAAATAATTCACACCCGGAGGATATATACCAAAGAGTTTTAGCAGTAAGCTATGTTCCCTACCTGAATACAGGTAGGCACTTACCTTCCCGCTCCCCCCAATCAGCATCTTTTGTCCTTGTCACATCCCTTCTTTCCCTTCTTTTTGTGTTTGTTTGTTTTGTCTTAATTGTCATCATTTTGTTCCTCTCTTTTCCTTTTCTCCCTTTTGATTTCTTTTTATTCTTATCCTTTTTGTTTTTATGTATTTACAAAATGCCCCCCAAATGAACCAGATGCTCTCTTGAGCTTATATTGGGAGGCATTGCGATCATGTGAACACAAGAACCGTTAGCGTGGTTGCAAGAGTCACGCTGTCCTTTGGACCACTCTGGAGCCTCCCAAACCCATTCCGCCCGCCACACCTCCTCCCCGGCACCCCTAAAAGGAGATAACCCTTTAATATAAAAGCCCACCAAAAAGTCACTAACGACAGATCCTCCTCGGTCTGCCAAGAGTAAGACCACCCTGATGGACTGCCAAGCTTAAGATTACCCTCCCGGCCCGAACTTCTCGACGGTTCATCAGGTACGAATAGTTGAAAATAAACGGTCGATCAGCCAACCAGTGTTATATTTTAATGTCATTACGACACTTAGATGAAGTAGGGCCCCCTACTGGTGGAATACATTGTGAACCAAATCAGAGAGCTCATGCAACACACAGTTGAAATCCTTGAACTTCCTTGTGCCCCAATGGTGTGACTGTGACATGGTCCATTCAGTTTTGGTATGACGACGATCATTCTGCAGCGTTTATCTTTGCGAATCTCCCAGGATCAATTCTGGGGAGTGCACACACTAATGGCATGTACACAGCCCAAGCGTGGGGCAAAATTCTCACAGACTTCTCCGAGAGGTCGAGTGAGGTGAGAGACCCAAACTTTGAGGACAACATCAAACTACGTGGGGAAGAAAGAGCCCCCTCCCAATAATCATTGTCACCCTTCAGGAGGACTATTTAGATTTACGGTAGACTAGATGTGAAATGAAAGAAGTGGAGTGTAGTGTTGTTTAGTAGGTGTAATTGCGTGTTGGGGTTTTTGTTACCGAGGCAACATAATAATTGTTGTTTTTCCTTTTGTATCATTTAAAAAAGAGGTTTCCATGTGAGGCGACCAATTTTTAATATGGAAGTAGAATGACTGGGATGTGAGTACATTGCGTCTTCCATTCCCCACCACCTTCCCCTTTACTTTGTGCAGTAAGTGTCAGCGGACAGCATCGGATCCCTTCCATGGCCATAGACATGAACTTTGGCCCAGTCACCCTCTTTTATGCTGTCATGTTTCCTCTATTTATCAGAATGGCTTTATTTTACGACCCAGTTATCTATCCCTAATTGCATCAGTATGGATATATTTTTCTCCCTGAGATTGAGGCAACCCAGACCTTTGGATACTTCTGTAAAACTCTTATAACCTCACCCCTTGCATTGCTTGGTTAACATAGAGCACCCTTCCCCCTTCCTGATAAAGCCATCCCCTAAAACCAAGCATATATATATACAAGCCCATTCTAGAACTTGGTTTGCAGTTCTGGGGAGTGATTCTGCATCCATAAGACTGCCTAGACTGTGTTGTATTCCGCTTGCCCTTGCTCTTGCCGCAAACTGTCGCACCCTTGCACCACTCCCTACCCTTATGTACTCACATCCTGGGCCAAGGAATTATGGTCAATAGATTCTCTTTTATCGTAAAAGGATGTCTTTTATTTCCAAACAACCAAAGGCAAGAACTTGCTCTTGCATATATCTCTCTCTCTCCACTAGAGAGGGCAGCACTACATTAAGATAGATAAATTAGTGTAGAACTATAATACCCAGTGTTTGGAGTTTTAACACAAAAACCAGATCCTCTTTAGGAAGAAGATATTCATAGTTGAAATCCTAGAAGACGCTGCAGAAGAATATAAAGATTTCTTTTTGCATAGAAGCAGAACAATCCATGTTCAAGATGGATATATTGGTGGAGTACAATAAAAACGGCTAGAATTTTGTATGATAATGGATGGGTTGAACCTAGATTGGTGAGCATTTTATCAGAAACAGGGAATTGATACGAATGGTGTAAATTCATTTCCATGTACCATACTTACCATCTCAAGATGGATAAATGGGTAACAACAGAAATATTTGTGTTATTAGACATTTGAGGAAGATTTTTTGGAAGACTTTTTTGTTCGCAAAGAGATAAAAGATATGCCCTACGGACAAGGGCGTCACTTGGGCATCTCTGACTGGAGGAGAAAGAGGTAGAAGAATGAGGTTGAGTAAGACTCAAAGCTGACGAAGACCCAGAGCTGTCATTGAACAGAGAGGTATATCCTGCACTCAAGGTGAGACATTGCTCTTCTTCTTATAAAGTACTTTCAAATTCAATCCTTGTATACTCTCTAAATAGCTCTTGTCCATATAAGTCAAGTCATACATTTGTCCTTCCAGAGGTTCATGCAGTCTAGTTTTTAATATGTTATAAAGACCCAAACCTATAGCATTATTCATTAGAGTGCACATTGCAGGACTATTTTGTGTTAAGTTATACCCTTTTGCTGCACCTTTTCTCATATGCATACAATCAAAATACATTATACTGTGATTTAATCAAAATCAGGGAATTAGGACAAACTTGTGTAAATACATCTCTATGTTTCATACTTTCTGTTCAAGATGGATATATTTGTGGAGTATAATAAAATCTCCTGAAAGGAGGGAGGAGTAACCTACTGTAGTATAAAAGGGGTTGGTTTTGAGCAGAAGGCACCTCTCATTTCCCTGATGTCCACCAACTGCCGATCCTTAGGGCCGCTGAGAGACTGTACCCCCCTAAGACTGACTTTGGCTTGCCACGAGTCAGTGTTCCCTTTGCCCTGCCTGACTTAACATCGTACAAGTTGACACTCCCTAAGACTGACTTTGTCCAGCCATGAGTCAGTGTTCCCCTTCGCCTGGACGGACTTTGTGAGACGCTGAGGATAAGCATCGCCCCGCCAGCCTTCAGCCGCTAAGATTCGTAGTCCCTGTGTATAGCAACGTAAGTTCCTTTTATTTGTACAATTGAATTAAATAGTGGAATAAACTTCTGTGTCTAGAGGAAGGCACAACTATTTTATTTTCGCTCCCCGTCGTAGCAATTACTACGATAGTGTACTATAGGCTGCATCAACCAATTGAAATTATCACTGGTGAACGCTGCCAAACACAATGGATGCTTTTGTGACATGCATTGTAGGAAAAACTGCAACAATTCAGGCAAAACCATCTTGAGTCAGAAACATCATTTTTGACATGCATTAGAAGGATTGCCGGACAACTCCTAGGTACCCTTAGGGAGCCCAATCAGGAAAACGTAAGGTCAATGATAGAGATCCATTTAAAACTCAACTTCTACTAGGACTCCTTATTAGAAGTCTGCGAATTCTTTTGAAGTTCTCGGATATTTGAGTGCATGGAGAAGTCTCCCTAGTATGTAATGATGTGGTGAAGCATTGTATTGACATTAGAGATTCAAACCCATTTAAAAAGTGACCTTATTGTGTCCACCATTCTCAGAGGTCAGCCATTGCAAAAGCAATCGCAGAAATGTTAGCTAAAGACATCATATCCCCTTCAACCATCCCCTAGTCAGCAGCCTTAATTTTATTTAGAAAAAACCTTAGATGGAAATCGTACCAAATATCGCCTGTGTATAGAATATCATGCCTTAAATAAAGTAATAAAAACTTAGGTGTTTCCCATGTCTAACATGAATGAGACTTTGGACCAATTGAGCACTGATAGGACCGTACAGGATCATGAAAATATATACGTACATACCCCAAACTTCTTCCCCTCCCTAACACAGCAAGAGAAGAAGTTTCATGTGATACTTGGCAGGCCACTGAGGAGCCTTGAGGACAGGAGTTGGTACAATGGTGAGGACAGCCATTTAGATGAATTGACTAGGCCCCCTACACCAGGCAGGTACATAGACATAGGTGCTGAAACACCATGGGAGGAGGAGAGATGTATCACGCTCGGTGAGAATGAGATCGAGTACCAGCAACAGTGCCCCCCAACTCCTGGTTGTAGCATCAATTTCGTGGGCATCTGGGGTCCACCGTCATCAGCTCTGCTGCACCCCATGTCTCTCCAATACCCACACCCAGAATGGTCTAAATGGACAGCAGAGGACACCCCAGCTGTGAAGAGACCTTCTCACATCACAATCACAATTGCTCAAGTGCACGATACAACAATGGGGTGAAGATAGATTGGTGAGCATCTCGAAAGTAGGGAATTAGTATTCAAGAACTGGCATAAATTCATTTCCATGTTTCCATCCTTAAGAATGAAAAACTTAGTAGTGTGTTATATTAAACACTATTTGGAGTTTTAAACAAAGAAACAAGATGCTTTCAAGGAAGAATGAAAGATATTCTTAGCTAAAACCCGAAAGAGTATGCCAGATAACTGAAAAGTTTATTTCTGGACATGATGGATGGATGGGTTGAACATATAAGAGACTATTTTCTGAAAAATAGGGGATTAGATGTCACGAGCTTCATGAATTAATTTCCTTGGTTCATATTCTCTTCCTAAAGATGGACAAATTAGACAGAAAAATTGGCAAAATGCAATCCACCAACAAAATGGGGTAGTTAGTGAACTCGTTGTTTTTGAAGAAGATACTCATAATAATCACCATCATTTCACTGTAAGAATTTGTTGATGAATTTTCTTTGGCATACGAGTTAAACCAATTCTTAAATACCTTTGTATGAATGATGATAGCTTGAACTGAGTTTGGTAATGTGTTCACAGAAAAATATGATTTGTGATTCAAATACTTGTGTAAATGCGTTTTAGGGTTTCATATTTCCATTGCTAAGATAGATTAATTGGTTTAGTGATATAATAGATTTTTCAAAATATTGCGGAAGGAGATACAGAACCCCCAGATTCATTAGAAGCAAGCATTGCAGGTGGTCAGATGAAGGGGTATGGAAGGGAGGTGATGAATGGTATACTTCACACTGTAGGTCTTATTTTATGCGTGTAATCTTTGACTATTCAAGAGAATATGAAGTTTGGAGTGTGTCCCATGCTTACTTACATGTATCAACTGTGTCAACAGGAACCCCCAACTGTTGGCTTAACCCTACATATCATGAGGTTGATTCCTTGCAAAATTTTGTTCTAGTGACCAGTGGATCTACTGATTATGTTTGTCCAGGTTTAGGAAATTATAAGAATCCTAAGTCTGGAGAGATAGGAGATTTCCAATCAATAACTGAATATGAAGCTGCCATAGATTGGATGTCTTTTAAGTGTGAATTCAGTATGCACCACCAGAAGTGTGGTGGACCATCTTCATCTATTGAAAATGGGTTAAGGACCTGTCATGTACTTCCTGCTAGATTATTTGGTTTGAATTTTGTTATGTCCAGTGGTCGGTTGAAGGTAAAGCTACAGAACTCTCGAATTAGCTATTCTGTGACCTGTCAAAATTATATGAATAATTTTGAAAAATTAGATATACAATCCTTATGTTTTTGAGGAAAATATTTAATAATATAATAATAATATTCTCCGACATTACACTTCTTAAGCATATTAAAGAATACAGAATACTTTCAGCAGAGAAGTGATACCCATACTAATGTGGTGAGGTTTGATGACCTGCTCCCTAACCAAACCAAAAAGACTGCCCATCATGCGGAAATAAGTACATTTTGACCTTTTGGGACTAATTCATGTGGTAACCTGAAGCAGTGGCGATCCCAGATCAATCAGCTGAAACAGTAGCCCATGCCTTTGTCGACATGGAGTTCCAAAATATTTGCTAACAGATCGAGGAGCCAACTTTATCTCCAACTTAATGAAGAATGTGTGCAAGTTGCTCAAAGTAACATCTACTTGCACATCTGCATATAATCTGGCAGCCAATGGTAGGCTAGAAAGAGCACACCACTGTTTCCCCACAGTAATATCTCATTATATATCCCAGGATTATAAGGACTGGGACGAACATCTAAACTTTTCCCTGTTTGTCTACCAAAATAGTAGGCACAGAATGATTGGCTTCAGCCCTGCATACCTCTTGTATGGAAGAGAACTTTCTCTTCCTTGTGATGCAGCCCCCAAACCTTCTTTGGCTATATCCGACAGAGGAGAGGACTACATGACTGAACTTAAACATCAGTTGGACATGCACAAGTGCAAGCAGCTGAACTTGAAAAGTATAACATGGTAAGAGAACAAAATTGAGTGAACGATGGTCCAACCCTACCTTCCATTGAAAAAGGGCAACTAGCTCTTCTTTAAAATATGGCGATTACTCAAGGAACATCAATACCAATCCCTTGATCCAATTTTCCTGTGGAAGATGTGGCTGTGCAAATTCCTGGGAGCAGAAGGGAACCAACCACAGACAATTCTCAGACAGACTCAGCCAATAAGTAGTTCTAACTCAAAGTTAATTGGCTTAGTAATGTCACAACAAAACTAAGATACATACTTCATGAATGAGGATAGGTTGAACACAGATAGGTAACATTTTCATTGAAAATGTGGATTTATGTTTGACAAACTACAATCAATTCATTTCAATGTTTCATATTTCCATCCTTAAGATAGAAAAAATTAGTAGATTTAGACAATTATCAGACAATGCTGAGAATTTACACACAGAATCCAGATCTTTTTGAGGAAGACAATGATATTCTCAGGTATTATACTGGCTGAGTATGCTGTGGAATCCGACAGTTTCCTTCAGCACAGAAGTAATACCAAAGTCTAAGATACCTTTGTATGATTATGGAATGCAAGAGAGCTTACTAAGAAGTAATTCTCTTAAAGCAGATATTATTCAAAAACTTGCATACATTCTTTCCACTGTTTAATATTTTCACCCTCAAGATTAAAATTACTTAAGTGGCACTTTACCAGCTTTGAGTAGAAATTATTAACAAAATTTGATAAAAAAAGTTGGAGAAGTTTGACACAGAATCTGATGTTTTTGAGGAAGACATTCATGATGTCCTGAGAAATGAAACTTTTGGTTTTTTTCTGGTGTATATTAGTTTTCTTTGTCCCAGAAGTAGTACCATGAAATAGCTTTTAAAAATATGTAAGTCAAGACCACCAACCAAGAAGTAATTCTCTTAAAAAAAGGATTTATGAACCATGAACTTGCGTAGATTCACTTCACCGTCTCATTTTTCCATCTTCATGACAGAAAAAATTAGTACATTGGTATTTTCCTCACAAAGTTGAGAAATTTGTTTTAGAAGCCTGAGGTTTTTGAGGAAGACATGATGTTCTCAGATATGACACTGGAAGTGTATGGAAAACAATTTAACAGTTCCCTTCAGCATAGGAGTTGTAGCCAGCTTTTCGATACCTGTATATGAATGTGGACTATAAGATTACCAACACAGCAGCATTTCTTTGAAAAATAGGAATATATGATTGAAGAACTTCTGAACTTACGTCGAGTTTAAACTAAATGATACTGTAATTATCTGTGTAATGTAATCTCTAACAAGGAATTCATCAACTTATGATTGAAATTAAACTGAATGGGATGTTATAATTGCTTAAAATATCCTTGTAATGTAACCTCTAACAAGTAATTCATCAACTTCATGAAGAAGGATACAACTCAGACTTAAATGATGCCAGTCATACTACTATGTTTAAAGTGCTTCAACTACATAGGTCATTTCTCACCTGGGCTCCCACTAGGAATCGAATCCTCTTAAAGGACAAATTTTCAATGAGATAATCTGGATATCTTATATTGACTGGTATATACTGGGAGATGCATTATGGCTATTGTCTATGCCAGATTAGTCACAATGGCTCTGCATTCACCATTCCAGATCCTACCCCACAGTAATAAATTCAGCAGCTTCATTTGAGACAATAGCCCTAAATATTCAAGAGGAAGAAAACAAAAAAGAAATAAAATAGGAGTGTAAAGACTGCAAAGTGTGACAAAAATGTGAGAAATGTCAGAAGTGATGGAAGGAGTGCAAGCTAGAAAAGCAATATGGAAATAATCAACAGTACTGGTTGCACTGAAGTGAGATATTCAATAATGTCAAATTTAAGTATTTATGACTGTCAAACATTTTATGGAAGCTTCTACCCAGGTAAATGTGGTGTTGAGAGGGCAAGGAAGAGACTTGAGAACATCCCTGCCTTCTTCCTTGTTTACCTAACCTTGCACTCTCTACCTCACATTCATTTCCCAACCCATCTATCAACCAGACCAGATCTGGGCAACTTATCATTTTCCCACCCACTTTTTGCTTCTTTTTCCCCTTTTGCTTTCTGCAATGTCCTCTGCTCTATCCTGAAGCTTGCTGATCTAGACCCTTCTCCCCAGGAATCTTTCCTTGCACAGGGACCATTCACATTTTTTTCAGGGTCCCTAAGAGTAGCAACCATTTCCAATCCTTCTCTCTGTGAATGTTTAGTTTTGTAAGACCCGCAATCACACTCCTGCTCCTTCCTGCAGCAGTTTCTATGACTGGTGACTGCATCTCATCAACTACCCTTGCCTTGCTTACAGCTGCAATGGTTCAGAAGACCGTTTACTGCCATACACTTAATGTAAATTCTGTTGGGACTGAATAAAGAATCTTGAACTTCCTTAAGAATGGAATACTGATTTAATTCAGATCGGTTCCCCTATGTTGCATCAAGACAGGTTGTGTTCTCAAAAAGGCCTCCACCCAGTAATGGTCCATCATATACTTCTCCCAAATTGAAGTCTCCATCAGCATTTGGAAAAGCCTCACCAAACCAATGATGAGCCCAACTTACATCAGAGCAGTGATCTGCACCAGGAGCACAAGAGTAAGGTTGTTACCCATTTCTTTGCTCAACTACTCCATATGGTTGCATTCCCATGTCTCCACAGCTCTGCACAAGGACTTCCAACGGAAGATTCTTCATCCTTCTCCAACCAGATCTTTCTGCACCAATCATCTGTTTAAAAATCAATTTTTCAGTAACCTCGAGGCTTGAATTTTCTTGAGAAAAGCTCTAGAAAACTTTTGAAGCCAAAAACAACTGTACATATGAAATTGCATATTTATGAAGTACTTTGGTTTTACTTCTTTATGTACACGCACCACAGATAACACATGCAAAAAGTAACAGTAGATTGTGAAATTACCTTCATGAAATTGCGATTCGATAAGGAATACATACTTATGAATATATGGAGATAAGTTTTAGCAAGAGTTGCAATAAAAAATGCATAATATTGCACTGATATTATGTTACAACTGGTGCTTTCTATTGACTGAGATGCTAATGGCCTTAAAATCCCTCATTTCAAGGAAGGAAGTCAAAGTGTATCATTATAGAACTGAATTGTTATAGAATACAGTAACCTGTACATTTTAGAATTGCCAAAGGCTCCAGACCAATGGTTTGATACTGTTGGACTGAAAAAAGTAGAAACCTGGATTTTGATGTGTCCCCATTTCATGAACTGCTGTTACAATGGGACATGTTGTAGAAGTATTGTTTACAGTGCTTCAACTGTATAGGTAATTTCCCCCCAACTGGAATCAAACCCAGGACCACTTCCACAGAAGTTGATTGCGTTGACCACTTGGCTATCTTGGAGCCCAGGAGACATGATAAACATTTTTGTAAAGAGCAACTCTTTGCTTTTAAAATGATATACATGAAGAGTCAATATTGATCTCCTACTTAATCTGAGTCAACGTAAACTAATCTAAAACATGGTAAATTCATATTCATGACTTTGTCATCTTTTCACCTTTGTGGAACAATGAACATGTGCCTTAGGAAAACAAAACTTTTAGCAGAAATGTGGTATATAGTCCTGAAGCATTATCCACATTTTCGAGAACCGATCTTCATTTATCAACCTTTGATAAGTGCCTGAATGAAAAATCAATCTCTTCCAAATTTAATCTATACTGATGAAATTTTACTGCACACTCTTTCACTGATTTACCATGTTCCACAAAGATGAGTCTTGAATTTGTGCATATTAACAGCGTTTTAATTTGGTCTACTCAGATTAAGCAAGAGATCAATATTGATTAATAATGTATGTCACTTTAAAGGCAAAGAGTTGCTCTTGTGAAAAATGATTACCATGAATGATCTGGTGCTTTCCGGCATATCAGATGGAGGAAGAGTTCTTGGGTTTCCAGCTGGGTGAGTATATCCATGATGGTCGATGTTTTGGCTTCCTCCATAGAAGCCATCTTCAGGACTGAAACGTCCTTCACTTCAGTCCTGAAGACGGCTTCAATGGAGGAAGCCGAAACATCGACCATCATGGATATACTCACCCGGCTGGAAACCCGAGAACTCTCCATCCAAATGTATATCATGTCCCCTGGGCTCCCACTTAGCCAAGTGCGCAATCCCTTTGACCACGTTGAAAGTTGTACTAGGTTTGAACAAAAGCAGTGTTGCTCTTTTGGACGATGTACAACATGTTGCATTATAATGGAAGATCATAAAAGGAGGATGCTTCTAAGTCCAGCTCTACAATATTTCAATATGACAGTGCAACATGTCACTCAAAAATTGCAATTGAAAGATAAAAGACATATGGCGCAAAATGTACTGTAGTGGAATAAATTTCTAAAAAAAGTAGTATAATTTTTTTAACTTAGTTAAGAAATTGGTTGTAGGAGAAAAATGCAACAGTTAAATATACAATTATCAACCCTCTTATGGTTTGGTTTTTATCTTTCAACCTAAGCATTTGCAATTTCCACTAGAGGAAGTGCCTAACTTGTGGCCCTAAAGATTTAGAAGCACGAACAGGCATGAGCTTATCTTGAGTAACTTGCTGTGGGTAAGGGCGTGGCCTGCAAGCAAGACCACACCCGCTCAAGGCCTAGGTAGCTAGAAACATCATGGCCGAATTGTGAAAGTGCATGTTATAAGATGAAGATATTAAAAAGCAAACAAAGATATCATGGGAAAATACTAATCTTTGAACAGTATTGCCAGAAAAACTAAATGAAATTACCTTCATCATGAATCTGCAATGCACGCAAGTCCATCTTCCAGATGCAAATGAGACTGCACTTACACCTACTTCCCGGTTCTGGAAATGGTGGCTCTGCTGCTTTCACAGCTAGTGGCGTTAATGCTGGAGATGAAAATATCAAGGCCACTGAAAATGCAATCCGCCATGTTGCTTTTTTGTACCGACATATGGCACCTGGAGCGCAAATGAAAATCAATAACAGCAAACTGATTCTATTTACAGACTACAAATTAGAACAAAACTGACGATTACGCCATTCGAATACTTGAATGACATTAATATAAACTCATTCCTCGTTGATATCAATCGTTTCACAAGCATATATAAGTTACAATTATAAATAGACTAACATAAGCAGAAAAAACAAGTTAATGATGCAAACTTGAAGTACCTCCCAAAAAGCTTCAGACAATTTGCCGTCAGAATGAAATGACTAACCATCACGATGAAGCGACAGTAGCTAGAGGGAGACAATATCTTCACTTTTTATTTCCTACAAAAAAAATACGGCTACGCCTTATTACCGAACATAAAATAAGCGATAATTCGTCGTAACTTGCTCACCGAGCTGAAATTTACTTCACAATCAACATTTAACGAGCTAGAACACCCTGATTTGTAGACTTATTACCCATTTATTGTTTGCTATAAAAATTTTTAAGCAATTAACTAGTAGTTAACATTATAATAGTCTTATTGTGCAATAAAACATCACATCAAACGTAAATGTAACGTACCTCAACGCATGGTTTGAAGAGAGATTTCTATGCAACAACCAGAAATGCACGACAGGAAACGAAACATGTCTTGTTATGATGGTTACGTAGAATAAACATTCTTATTCAATTTTGAGAGCAGCAAATGATCCACAATAACTGCAGCACACACCACAGAAGCCAAACGAAAACACAATCGTTGTTTACCCTTTCATGCCGCATAACTTATAACTACTGCACAAGATGGATTCATCCACCATCACTTGCTTACTGTCTCAACACCCTCAATCCATCTGCAAGAGAAATGCTGGGCGTGGGCGGCGTGGCCTCCCGGGGATTCGCTGATCGGTGTAGATGCCAAGCTGCCAAGTTTCCACGTTAACGCTCACGGGCTCGAATCGAATCGTAAAACTATCGACATTGAAAATGGAGGGACGCTCAAGAGGAGCTTGAGACTTGAAAATTTGACAGTCATTATCTAAAGATGGCGATAAATTATGGCATACACATGAATACGGCCGTTGGACTTTGAATCACGGAAAATAGGTCTGTGAACGATACGTACAACTAATTGTGACAAGTACGACACCAGAACGTTCGAAAATTACTTCCACAAGGAATTCGGGTAAAATTCGTTTTCATATCTTGCATGCTTTATACCTTTTACAAAATTAAAGTGGAAAAATGCTCTGACGAAATCGCGACAGGTTATAAAAGAAAGAAAATTTGATTCGTCAATTACATGGTTTCAAATTTATTTTGCAAGTAATCGATTACCTGTTGAATTTGTTACCATTATATTGATAAGCAATGATGAACGTATACTTCTCATGCTTGAAGTTAGATGAGAAAACGAAAAAGAAAAAGTCTGCCGTAGCCGGGAATTGAACCCGGGTCTGCTATGTGGTGGGGTGGCATCTTCGATGTCCCGCGTGTGCGAAGGAGTGGTGCCATCTTTTGTGGATCCTCCGTAGCACAGCGTGTTCTGTCACTCCCCAAGAAATTGAGGGGGAGATCGTTCTGTCCTGATAGAAAGTTTGTGGTGCCCCCCTGATGATGGAGGCATTGTCTCTGAAATGTATATTGGGACTTCCCAGAAATCGGTAATCCGGAGCTTCCCGTTTGTCTCAACGGGAGTTCTGCCTGCCGAAACACAGCTTAAAGGTGGTTTTTAAACCTCTAATTCATTAATAGCCGTGTTTCAACTTTCTTTTCCTTTAAGCTAACAGTAATTAGGGTGTGATAGGATTATCAGTATTTTTATACCCCCTGCCAAGTGCTATTGGTGGCTTGCAAGGTTTAAATGTAAATGTTAATATCTCTTTACCATATAGCCAGGATGGGTTGTAATCATTTTTTAAATGCGTAAATTGTAAAATCTGAAAATCAGCCAAAACTCTTCATATCCAGAAACTTCATTAGCCAGGTGTACGGTAGACGAGTTGTCATGGTAAATCGTAACAATAGTATTTTCATAAAATTTGCAGTAATAGGCGAGGTCTTGTAGAAATCCATCATCTAGAATTAAAAGAGGCTTTATAATTTTTCAACAACTGTTTCTCTCATAAAAAATCAAGGTTCTGACAAGTGATCAGTCATCTATCTTGAAACTGGGTTCTATCATGTCATTCATCAGGCTTTCATTACTGTTGTGATAGGTTAGCGGTCAGAGCATCTGCCTGGGAAGTGGGAGACCTGGGTTCGATTCCTGGCTGTGGCAGACTGGCATTTTCATTTCTTCAACCAATAACTATTTGAGAATAATCAACATATCGGTATTTTTTGAACTAAGTTTAAAACTTAGATATAGATTCATATCTATTGTAGGACATAATTTTGGAGAAAATTTCAGTTTCCAAAACTGGGTTACGTGAAAAGTATGAACGGATGGTGGGTTTCTGTACAATATGTATCAGCATTATCAAAACCAAATATTCATAGTTTCCCAATGTCAACTGCCCAAATAAAAATTATAAAAATGACTACTACTACTTCAAAACAAAGTGGAACCCTACTGACTCAACCAAGCCATGGAATGTCCGAAAGCATTTGGGGATAAAGGCACTCCTAAGAGACTAAGGAAGTAATAAAGAGAGACACAAAACAGGTGCCAAACAACAAAAGTGGAGGAAATGAATCAACTAAAGATAATGAAGCAGATCAACATGATCCACCCAAGGAGATAGAGAGAGGTTTTTGTTCCTCTTTTTAGTTTTGCTTGGATAGTAGTTTTCCATGTATCAGCAGTGAATATGAAGAGCAATCTTTGAAGAGGCCAGCAAAAGTCAGAGCTATTCAGATATCGCAAGAAAGCAGTGGTGAAAAAATTCAAGTAGCATTATCAGCGACGTCTGTTGAGGAAAATTTTTGAAAACATACATAAGAATAATGACAACCTTTTGGGAATTTTAGCAAAAATTCAGCATAGAAAATAAAAGAATAGAAAGTTGGAGCACGGCTGTTAATGAATTAGGGGTTTAAAAACACTCCGTACGCCTCATTTTGGCAGGCAGAACTCACATTTAGATACAAAGGGGAAGCTCCGGATTAGCAATTTCTTTGAAAATCCCTATGCGCATTTCAGAGACAATGCCTCCATTAGTTCATTAACTACCTACATCACTCTCATCATAGGATCTGCAATATATTGTTTCAACATATCTCTTCCACCTTTTTTCTATCTGGGTGTCATCAAATAATTCTTTATCATTCTCGTATCTTACTGCTGTTCCTCTATGTCTTTTGTTTTGAAGTATTTCTAAACAATTTAGTAGCAAGCCTTTCCATTTTTTCATACAATGGTCTACTATTTTTTAGCTTTCCTAACTTCCCTACTTATTAAATTTCTCAGAATGTGGCACTGTAGTTTATCTTTCTATTTGGGAGAATAGTTTAGGCTTCTTCTCAATAATTTTATATATCACCTTCTGTAATTCACTTCTTTCTATTCATCTGCTTCCTATTTTTTGACACTTATTCAGCTGTTTCAGGCATGTTCGCTGTCATTCTCTCCCATTTTTTCTTTACACTCTTCCATTCTTTTATTTAGTGTATTTTAGTAAACATTTGAGATTTTTTTTCATTTTGTACTTGATCAACATCCAATTTCCTCTCTGAATACCGTAATAAATAGTGAATAAATGTCCTCTACCCTATAACTACACCTTTCCATTTGGTTTCTGGTCTTTCCATTGAATTCACAAAATGATTTCTCTGTCTTTGTACATAGCAATGAATACTTTTTCCTTCTTTAGACTCATTATTTATTAGAAAATATCTGCTTATATTTGATTTTCCCATAATTTTTATATTAATTATGCTATATTCTTCTTTTCGATTGATGTAACAACTGGTATAATTGTAAATATCTATGTACATAGTAATTTTTCCTATTGCTTACGTTATTATTTCACTAATTCTTTGTTTTCCAGTGTTTTTTTTCTTTTTTCCTCGTTGTTTTTTCTGAAGTTTTGTCATATTCTGCAGCCAAATTCATCATCTGTCCTTTTCTGTATTGTTGATATGAGTGTGCATTTATATTGTCTATCTCTCTTTCAGTAGTGTTGCTCACACTTTCCATTTTCTGATTTTCACCTTTCTCCTCTTCTATTTAAATTTTATTTGCTACTGTCAGTAGGTTTTGTAGGATTTTCCTCCCCCCCCATATCCTGCAGTCTTATTTTTTCCTAAGTAAGATTTTTTTAAAGTTACAGTATTTCCTTCATTTATTGCTTTTCTTTTGTTTTAATCTCACAATCAGTAGCTCCTCCTTTAAACCTCTCTTTGACACAGGGTCATTTGTTAGACTAACTATTCTAAATCTCACCCTGAAATTAAGTCGTTTATTAATATTATAATCATCAACTTGCCATTTTCCCCCATTATTGCACCATAGTGGTTTAAAATAAAAAAAAACATTTCTCCATCACCTAGTTGTGGTTGCTATTTACATGGGTCCCTGGATAACTCCTGCAATATTAACATTCATTTCTAAATCTTTCTTTCATTGCTATGCTATCGATTTGGAATCTTTTCTTATCTCTTGGCATTTTCCATGTGTATTGCCTTCTAACATGATGGAAAAAGGTATTTGCTAAATACCTTGATTCCATTCACAAAATTCCACCAGCATGTCTCCTCTTATATTTTTGCTTCCAAGTCTCCATCCACATTCCCATCCTCTCTTTCACCCACAACAGCCCTCATATCTCCCATGATAATCAAGTTTTCATCCCCTTATGGCAAATTTTGGCAGCATGATGTTGCCCCTTTTTAAGCCACCCTTTTTAAAGTTGCTAACAAATGCTTGAAACAAATCCCTGGAGCTAATCTCAAGCTGATTCCTTAGCTGATCACCTGCTAAAAGCCTGCATGACTTATACACCAAAATGTGAATGAATATTATTGGTTAATGGAATTATTCTCTTTGGAGACGCTGATATTAAAATACCCACATTTATTGGCTGTGTTACAAGTGGTGCAACTTGCTCTTCCACCACTCACATGACCTTTCATCATCAGTCACTGGCAGTTGACAGCAAAGCACTTGATGACAAGGAACTTGGCCTGGTGAACATGTGCATGTACTGGCATGTATTTTGTGACAGAACTGTATCTCAAAGATGCTGTGTCACGTGTTTGTGCACATGAACTTTGTCAAAGGCCCACAGGACTTAAATAAGTAAAAGTCTTTGATGGTACAATCACTTTACTGTGTTTGATCTATATCTTGAGATGAACTTGATTTGTCTTTCTCACTCATGTAATATGTGTATTTGCTATATTTCTATGCTATAAGTTAAGTAAATTTTTTCTTTTTATTTCATTTAGCGCTGCTCATTCTTCTTCAAGAAGCGAATTTTATGTTGTTTTACCAGATTACATTTCTCTCAAATTTGGCACAAGAGTCAAATGCTTGGATTTTGTGTTGCTGTAAAACGCTCATAAAATCTGTTATAATTGCTGTATCTTTAACACCTTTTATTACATCTTCTACTTCCTTACACATCTTTTCTACTTCCTCATTCTCTTAACAAGATATTGGTGGGTATACTTGCTTTTACTTAACCAAAGGAAAAAGGATTAGCTTTTTTAATCCTTTTTCCTTTGGTAATAAAAGCTTTACTAATCCTTTTTATTTTGGTTTAGTAGCTATTTTGACTAATATCATTCTTTCATCGACTTGCATATATCCTTTGACTCTTGTAATGACTTCCCTCTTCATAATATTAGCAACTCCTGCATTGCCTGGCCTAAATTTTGTGGTCTCTGTATTAATAACTCTGTGATCACCACTCTGAAAGTCTCAATATTCAGGTCATCTTATTTCTGAGAGTCCCAGTTTGTTGGTCCTGTTAGCATATCTTGATGAATGAACTATTTATCATTTGTCTTTTGGTAGGGAATGGAGAAAAATGTATCTTTTATATACTTTTGTCTCACTCTTGTTCATGGCTGTGATGATATGAAAGCTACTGCAAAAAGGGAAGGGAAGTAAGGTAGAGAGTAACGATTATGGAGTAAACAGTTTATTAAGTATACAGAGAGTGTAACTTAATTGCTGGTTGGATAATTTTACGGCAGATAGAGGAAACAGATCAAATATTGCTGCTACAGAACAAGTAATTGAAAAAGCATAAAAATGCAAGGAGAAAGTATACTATGGATTTGTTTATTTGGGAAATACTTATAACAAGTTGAAAAGGTGTGATTCTTGATGGTAATTTCAGGGTACGGGGTGAGTTATTTGCTGATTTTTGCAATAAGGGTAGTTTACTACTAAACTGTGTACTTGTAGTAGTAGTTAACGGAAATTTAGGCTAAAAATTTAGCCACTGAGGCTTAAGGGGTTAAGGGTGAAAAATCAAAGCGGTGAAGTGAATTGATATGGAGAACTGTCATATTAGCTGGAAAAGGCTGCATATAGATGTGTGCTTGCATATCCTTTGCTGTATGCCAGTGAGAGTTGTATGTGTCATGATATGCCTGGGTAAACTGAATGTGGTTGGAATGGATTATATTAGGGAATGTAAAGTAATTGTACAGGAAAGATAGAGAAGTGACTTAATGAATCTGAAGTAAAGCAAAACCTATGCAACCAGTATATGAGTGATGTTTTAATTGATTAAAAATACTGAGTCTGGCAAAAAATGTGTTTCTGTTTCAGGAGAACAAACTCTTATGTAAGCATTATATTGAGTCTATAGTTTCTCTGCCTGTCTGTCCACATATCTATATTTGTGGACAGATTCAAGGTGCACCTCTTTGAGCACCACATGTAACTGCATAGGATAAAAGTTAACTTCAACTCATCTTATTTCAGAATAAATTTAATATTGAAATATTTACACAGGTTTTTATTTTCCTGGACTGTGTAGGGTAGACTGGGGCAAGTTTGGTTCAGGGGCAAGTTTATACAAAGCTCATGGCTCACATATCGTTGGTCGGAACACGACTCCTATCATGTCAATAGAGGCACTTCGGCCACCATTTGCACACATTTCTGTCTGGAAATTAACTTTTTCTAATTTTTCTTCAAGTGAGCAAATCTATACAACAATGTAATGGCATTAATAGTACCTGTACCATTGAATCATTTTAAGACATTATACTTTATCCTATTAGATTGTTCTTCTGTGAGTATTTTAAGCTATGCATTTGATTGCTCACCTCATGAATAAAACTTAGAGGTTGAGTTGTAACGAAAACATGGCAAAGGGGCAAGTTTACACAAGGCACATGGGGTAGGTTTACACAATGTGTGAATCTGTGTATATCGCCCCCTATGTATTCATTAAGAGTTTTTAATGATTATGTATATTTATGTGTGTGTTTAGATGAAAAGATGGTTTGTACCACATGGTTTGTACAGATGAAACTGTACAAGAGAATCCAATACAAGTAAAACTATTGATCCAAATGTTATGAAGATGGCAGTGGAAGAGGCTAAGACAGCAATCTTGAAGACAGGTTGCTGTAGCCTTTGGTTTTAATTTCAAGATTCATTAACTACTGAAATAAATTGAAGCAACTGGGAGACCTAACTAAGAGAAGCTAACATTCTAAATGAGGCAAAGGTGACAGTTGCCCCAACATGAAAAACTTAAGAGATTTTGATGCCCAAGTCAGAACTTGCAGACACTATAGAGGTGAAACCAAGGCAGGACACAGAGCCTTTCTGGTAGTGCCAAGGCATGATGATGATCTCACAGTGCACCATTGGTCATCGATTCAACTACGTTAAGACAAAATTGTCATCATTTTTTAAGATGTGCAAACATACCCCTGGCAGTACACAGGTAACATCACTGGAAAAATATTGGATTAAATTTTTAAATGCGATCACATAAGATGCATCAACGACACCACACCAAAGCCTAAAGTTCAACTAATAAATGAGTATAAAAGCAGGCAAATAAGTGCATGAACTAAAAATAGAAAAATAGCATTTGAAAAACTGTATAGACCTGCACTGGTCTGTCTTATTTGTTTGTTTGGGGGACTTTGTATAGAAAGGATATGCTGAAGCAGAAGATGAAGATGGTTAATCAAAAGAATACAAATGGTTCTAGAGAAAGCCAAGAAAATGCTGGTTGAATTTGCTGAATGAGATGTTTTAGAAAAGAGATGGACATTGCCTTAAGAATGAAATGGAATGCATGAAGAGACGTTTGGTTTTATCTGAAGCAAAAGATATATTCAAGGATAATTGTGAAGGAATGAGGAAAATTGGGTACTTAGTCCAAAATGAAAGGATGAATTATTTCTGATATGCCTGCAATAATTCTAATTAATTGATGCTGTTAATGATACAGATAATCAAATATGTAATCATGTTAACTATGAGAGATTTAAGCTAGGATAGGGAAGCACAATGGAGTGTTGTGAATGAAAATAGCAGATAACATGCTTACCCTGAATTGAAATTGAGTGAGTGATTTGACTACCTCAAGGGATACATATATATAATGTATGAAAAGCCAATTTGAAAGTAATTGGATTGGAATTCAAGGCAGCACACCTTTTCATTTCTACCTTTGAAGAGTTTTCAATATTTATCATAATTCTTATACTTCAATTGAGAGTAAATTGCTCAGGAAATGGAGAAACTGTGTTAAGTTTTAGTTAAAAATACTCTCTTATGAGAGAAGATCATCTCCATACTGAAATCACTGAACACAGTAACATTATGAACAGCACTTTTCATAGCATTCAATAAGGAGGGGTTAACATTAATACCATTGTTCGGCATTACTTATACCTTAGTGGCTCTCATATTATCAGAGTCATGAACGAGATTCAGACAAAAGTGAATGAAAGATGCATTTATTTCTATTTTGCACAGAAAAAAAGATGAAAAAATCCATTAATCAAGACGTTTACAAAAATGATTGGTTTTCAACTGATAGCTTAATGTTAAGGCTATTTTATGACCAAAATTTACAAATTTTTTTACTTAATTCATCAAGCTTTAGGATACTAGATGGCATGAAACTTTTGTGGGAGAATGAGCTACTGGGTTGCACAACATAGGTGAAAGGGCTACATGGGGCTTACAGGGTAGTCACACCTGCTCTAGATGAAACCATTCCTAGTGAAGAGATAAGGAAATATAAATCTGAAGTTAGATAAGATTTATAATTACATAGCAGAACATAAGCAGGGCTGGATGCACTAATAAGCTTGACAGGCTGAATTAAGGATTAGGGCTTCAAAATCTATGATGTCTCCAGTCGAGGTTGTGATATGATACTTTTAACGCTGGCATTAGATTTACTCAAACATTCTTGCATAAGGTACTCTGGTCTTCAAACAGCATTTAAATCATTTCTCTTGCATCTCTATGATTCTGTAATATCTACAGATTGCTCAAGAATGATGATCTGCTCCATTTAAGAGTTGTACTATTTTTTAGCCAATAAATTTAACATTAATTCTTGGCTTGTATCCTATGACGAAAGTAGCGAGACAAGTTGCAAAAGTATTTGAACACTTCTTGGGCAATAATATTTGCAATCTCAAAATATTTAAAATAATTTGACAGTACACTTACCAAATCATTTTCCTGAAAAATAAAAATCTTTTTACAAAATTGTTACGAACATTGTTAGTTTCAAACATTTTTAGCAATGTGAATTTTTAAGCACACATTTTTTGATCAATTCTGTATTCCACAATAAAACTTTATCTCAATTATTTATATAATTAAAGTATTTTTCCATCTTCCTTTAGTTGTAGGAAGGAGGGGCTTCATTAGTGGAATAGTCTGGGCAAAAGGCCTGGTCCAAAGCTGTGATACAATTTTATTGGCACCTGGAAATCTAACGCACTGTCCTTATTTTTTACTTCATTAGAAAATTGTAATACTTCAAATTGCAGTACTTCATATCTTCAAACCTCTTATAACCCACATTTATGTAAAGTGAGATGCTACTGACTACTTCCTTCTAAATATGGAACTTTAAACTAAAACCGAGTCTAGCAAATGATAATTTAGAACCTACCAAGGATTAACTTTCTATATTATTTGGATTGCTTACAATATAGACAAGGGAAGTTTAAGATTAGAGCTTTGATATTAGTGATTAGTCACTATAATACCAGAGATAAAACTTGAGGAAATTGTTATCTTTTGTGCTAAATCGATAGGTAAAGTAATTATGGTTAATATAGAGTATGGGTTATAAGTGAAAAGGTCATTAACCAATTTAGCTAAATTGTCTAATATTTTAGGAAGATATCAGGGGAATTGAAAAAAAATTTGAAAGTGGGACATTTTATAGGACTATTTAACGTGTGACCCAGCATCAAAATCCAGGACTGTCCCGTCTAATCTACATGAAAAGACTGCTTAAGCTAATTTATGCTTACAGTTAAGCAATAGCTATAACGTTTAAACAACAGAGTACTTGATGCAATGTCTTCATCATCATCCAGGCCATAAAGTTGGGTCCTCTTTGGACGTGTTTTATCATCCAACGGTTGTGTAACCTAAAAGTGAAGTGACAAAGTTATACTTACGCCTTGAAAAATTGGTATAGAAGATGAGAACAAAAACGAGGAACAATATGCATTCAATTTTATTTCAGGATTTACATTTAGAGGACTGTCAGAGAGACGGCAATTTGAAAAAAGAGTTATCTCTGGAATTACAAACAATAGAACAATGCAGTTTTGACGGCAACAACAATCCACTGTGGTGTCCTTTGGAGAGGTACACGTTGAGTGAACGGCGTTTATTGAAAAGTACAGATCGTCCTCCATCGCCCACTTCCTCATCGGCGAAACAGAAATCTTCTTACTTCAATCACAGCTCACTATATTCACCATCTGCTCGGAGGCTGCTCAACATTTTCATAGAGTCGTGGAGAGGTGAAAGTGGCCCAATTTTANTATAACGTTTAAACAACAGAGTACTTGATGCAATGTCTTCATCATCATTCAGGCCATAAAGTTGGGTCCTCTTTGGACGTGTTTTATCATCCAACAGTTGTGTAACCTAAAAGTGAAGTGACAAAGTTATACTTACGCCTTGAAAAATTGGTATAGAAGATGAGAACAAAAACGAGGAACAATATGCATTCAATTTTATTTCAGGATTTACATTTAGAGGACTGTCAGAGAGACGGCAATTTGAAAAAAGAGTTATCTCTGGAATTACAAACAATAGAACAATGCAGTTTTGACGGCAACAACAATCCACTGTGGTGTCCTTTGGAGAGGTACACGTTGAGTGAACGGCGTTTATTGAAAAGTACAGATCGTCCTCCATCGCCCACTTCCTCATCGGCGAAACAGAAATCTTCTTACTTCAATCACAGCTCACTATATTCACCATCCGCTCGGAGGCTGCTCAACATTTTCATAGAGTCGTGGAGAGGTGAAAGTGGCCCAATTTTACTGCTTTATTCACTTTTTACCTTAGATTGGTCTTGGGAATTTCATAATGTCCGAGACGTTTCGCCGAAAGACAATTCACCCAGTGATATCAGGACCTCAGTACTTAAGACTTCACCCAAAAGTCACTCTATCGAAGGGTTATTCTAAAGGGATCCCTTCGCTTGACCAAAAGTTCAATTGGATGACATCTCGGTAGACCGTCATCGCGTTTGACCGACATCGCATTTGACCGACACCTCGGTTGACCGACATCGCGTTTGACCGACACCGCGTTTGACCGACATCGCGTTTGACCGACATCGCATTTGACCGACACCTCGGTAGACCGACATATCGATAGATCGACATCTCAGTATACGGTAGCATCTCGACTCTTAACGTGCAAGACATTTTTAATACTTCGGAGCAAATACATAAGTGAAAAAAATTGTAATTGTTAATTAAAAGGTAACTCTTCCGTAATATAAGTTTGAAATGATTCATACCAAGGTTAAACTTTAAAATGAATTACAAACGAAGCTAGCCAGTCTTCAATTGAAATTATTTCGAATTCATTTAGAAAATAATTGTAAATAACAACCATTGCACAGCAACTTCACAATTATCCCTTTACCAACGCATTAAAAATTTCCGACCGTTTAACAGTCGGTGAGAGAAAAATTAATCAAAAACTTTTCATTCGACGACCACTAAGATCCTGGTAAGACAAGATGCTCTTAAATCGAGGTTTTCCAAATTAGTTATTAGTCAAGTGAACGTAATTGCCAGACATTGTATGCCATGAATCTTTTATGCACTTTTTATGTATAGTGTAACTTTTATTGGCAGTGCATCCGAGCACAAAAGTGAATATTCAACAAAGAATAATAATTTATTTAATCTAGAATCTATTTAACAAAGAAAATAAACTTCGGCAAAAGATTTAAGTTTTGACTTCTTCAGAGTTAAAATGACTCTTTACTAATAATGAAAGACACCTGCTAATTACAACTGTGTCTCTATCGGCTAGTTGTCATCCAGCAGTTACCATGGCAACGTAGAAGTGTAAATGGCAGTTTGATTTGCTGCTTTTCCAGGAAAAGACCCTGCCAAAGATATATACTTAGCGTCAAAAATGTGAAAAGATTATACAAGACAGATAAATTACTCAGCATGGAAGAACCGTGTGGCTGAATCCCAAGGAGTAACAGGTGTGAACAATAGCGTCATGACAGAGACTCAAACCCAAGTCTCTCACTTCCCGGGTAGGTATTCTAACCGCTGAACTACCATACCGTGTCTCTTCCACACTGTTCTGGAAGTACCATCTGGCGGAGGTTCGTGCCACTAAGTGGAGGCTGCTCGCTTTGCTCACAAAATCATTCCTAAACAGTGTGGCTGTCCACATTCCACACTGTTGGGTTATTATTCACACCTGTAATTCAATGTGAAAAGAGGTGGAAATAGAGCAAAATGTAGAAAATTAAGAGAACGCAATAGTTTTGAAGGAGTGAGTGGCAACCGTGATATAGCTTGGGTGAATACCCGTCGTGTAAACCGACTTCTAGGTTAAAAGTCTCGGGCTAAATGTTCTGGATGAAAAGTCTCCTGGGTGAACTGCTTTTGGGCGAACCGTCTCTTGGGTGAAATCCATAACTAAATTCCACGACCAAAAAGACTTGCTGAATTTTGCGCATAAAATTGAACCGTTTTACCGAAACTATTTTGTTTACATGAAAACAGACATGATTCCGTTCCATTTATTTAGACGTGATTGTTATTCGTTATCGTGAAACAATTTTCAAATTCGCTGGCAAAATCAACACCGAGTGATAAAGTTACGATTTTATGGCAAAAATATGACGACAAAATTGGTAATGGAATATGTGGCACCCGCAGTTATTTTGGTATTCGTGTCGTAAATTTCCTACGGCCATAGGCGAGATGTTTTAAGCGGTCTGCAGGAAAAGCATTTTCTTAATGGTACTGTATTTTCACGCTTTGACTGCATTTATAAATTGTAGCTACATTTTCGAGATTTTGATGGAAACGAGCATTTGTATTGTTAAAGAATTATGTCCGTATTGTTGCGCTGTTTATAGAAACAGACAAACATACTATCGCCAACGTTTATTGTTGTGCTTGTGAAGGAATCATAATAGAATCCGGTCGACAATAAACTGAGTATTTAAATTGTTGTAAACAAAGCTTGTATTGTTGCGATGTTTACAGAAACAAATGCATGATTGAATATACTGTATACGTAATTAAAAAGGGATTGATGGATGTAACTAGAGCATCGTTAAAATTAGGATAAAGGTTTGGCGAATATACGAAACCTCTATTGGATTGCTCACAAACGGGAGATGATGAAGGCTGTTATCAGAGGCTTAGCCAAGGGGGTGGTTTTGGGGGTTCAAATTCCCCATTAGGAGAGACCCAACAACAAACGGAAGCGCGCGAGGGGATGGCTTCTCGCTTTTATGCCATACAAACACCCCTGGATATTCGCAGGGTGTATATTAAAATAAATCAGTGTCTCTTTTCATCAGTTTTCGGGCGGAGGTATTCTTGTCCCTGGATTATAGGCAATGCAATGTTTATGTAGTATCTATGTCTCTAAATTCATGAACAAATTCTGGCAATGCCCCTAGTTGTAATGCGGAAATGATGCTGTTTTCGGGTGTTTCTTCGTTATATACGAAAAACGCACGGAATTTAATTGTCGTTCAAAAATTATTAAATTAGATTACTCATCGTTTTCATTTCACGATAGAACATCTGTATGAAATGTTATTTTGATAATAGTACTCATTAAGCGAAACATTACATTCCTTCCTAAAATTATTATACATTTCCGTAGACCGCAAAAACCTTCAGACCGGATACGACACAAAAACCGTTATTAAACCGGTAGCCCACGAAAGTGATGGTGAAATGAGATTGTAATAAAAAAACGTCAGTTTCTCGTTGTCTACGACCATAAATGTTGAATTCTATGTTACACTAAGGTCGCGTAATCGCCAACTCCCTCTCACGACAAAAGCACCACGAATATGTTCAACAAAATGGAGGAAACCTGCGAAGTTCAATAGCATGGAGGTCTCCGTAAAATTTGCAGCGTGAAAACTTAACCACGTAAAGTATCATGCGGGTGTAAAGTATCGTTTTACAGTGCGCACTACATGCAGCGACGGTAGATTCAAAACGTATTATCGTTCACAATTCATTTAGGCCCTACAGTGAAACACCAAAAAATACGCAACAATGG
The DNA here is from genome assembly GCA_000376725.2 of Ladona fulva. NCBI lineage: Eukaryota > Metazoa > Arthropoda > Insecta > Odonata > Libellulidae > Ladona > Ladona fulva. The sequence goes on from KZ309584.1 coordinate 55,101, forward strand.
AGTTTTCGAACTTCCGCAAAAGCAGCGAAATTTCAATCGGTGTGTTCAGATCTCGTGATAGTTGCATCAGAATCGCTCTTTACAGCTTAAAAATTCCTGAAAATTCAAAATAATACCGCGGAATGAGAAAGAAAAAACGAAAATGAGAGTAATTCGTTTCCATAGACGGTTGTCGGCATGTTGCCATTCGTCTCTTAGTTGTCAAGGAAATAAACTGTCATAGAAACGACTATACAGAAAGTTCGTCGAAAGCTTTTATGGAAATTCTCGGTTAAAATCTACTTCACTCGCAAAACTTAAAATTTTTAATGATTGACATAGCAGATCAAGGAAAGGGCACCAGAGAGCGAAAGTAATTTTGTTATTTGTTTATTTACTTTGCGATTGCCAATAACTGCCGGGCTGTTTACCCATTCAACTTCTGACGCAACAATTCAAAACATTACGCACGTCATTTATCGCGTTTAAATCTGATTATTTTTGATACGTTGCTGAAACAGCTTTGATGAGAAATGTTGATTTAACTCTTTTTTTTTTAAGATCCCAACGAAGGTACAGAAAGATGTGAAACAAATGAGTTATTTTTACCAACAAAACGATCATTTGTTGCTTTTCTGGTTAAATGAACATTTTGGACATTTTGGTAGCTATCTAATAGTTCTTCAATCGCATAGGTTGAAATAAATTAGGACTAGCAAAACATAAACTGTACTTACTCGAGACTAACAACAGCACGTGGTGATGACACGCGGAAATGACGTCACATCCGAATCACTACCTCACATCCAATTTGGTTTCGTGAGAGGATAATTTGAAATTTTCAGCGAGCCTCCATTAAAAGCTATATGAAAAAACGTTCTGTGAAACAAAACACACCCTCCACCACAGCTTTCCGATTCAGCTTGAGAACCCCAACGAAAATTAAACCATACGAAACGGAGATGAGAATTTGTAAATGGTGCTTCCAGGGGGACCTTCCCTTACTTGGTGGGGGAAACTCTTTGAAAACATCACCTCTTGCAAAAAACACGCCTCCATCACAATTAGTCCCTCCTCACACACTTTGGTCTTGCTGGCGACGACAGTCGTTATAGCAACGTGTCCTCAAATGGGGCGAAAATGTGCGTCCGGTTTCTGTGGACAGAAACTCTTGCTTGCACTGTAAACGGATACATTCGCCCGCATATATTTGCAGACAGCACAACGGGAAAGTCCTCCCCGTGCGCTTTCCCTCACATCTTCCCTCACGAACAGTTTCTCTTTCCCCTTTGATTCGTAAGGACGCCAATCACGTCTCTGCTCCTTAACATGTTTCCCTCGAAATTCTGGAATGTGAAAAGAATGAAAAAGAACGTCAGAAAAAGAGAGGCGCTGGAGCTTTGGAATACCGAACAGCTAGATGTGTGCAATCAATACTTGACACGTATGCGTCTGGGTGGATCAGTACAGGGTTTTCCTTCAATGCGATCACATGTCGCGATCAAATATTGATGGACAGTGGAAGCTCAGTGGTTTAAAATGTAAAATTACAGGTCATCAAACAGAGAATTACATCCTTTACATTACATACATTACATAGTAGAGTTACATCGACTGAGTTAGTTTTAATTAAAATCATTGTTGCACAACAATAACACTCTAATTGTCATTCTTATTGCCACTGTGTTATTCTAGTTGTTATTCTAACTGGTATTCTAATTGTTATTCTAATTGATATTCTAATTGTCGTTCTAATTGTTATTTCAAACTTTATTCTAATTGCTTTTTTAATGGCCATTCTAATTGTTATTCTACAGGTAAACCAAGGATGGGCGTTCAAATTTCTCCCACAACCAAACTATTGCTGTTCATCACATCTGGGATAGTTTTAAACTATAGCAACAGCTTTTACAAATACAAATTATTGTGCGTCATTGTTGCAAGTATTGGATGGGGAAAATTTATAACAACTAAATTTCACGCACACTATAGTGAGGCGGTTAGCTATCGATGAACAACAGTACATAATTTTTATGCGTTAAAATGGTTTTTTGCGGTAAAAAATAACGTCTCCGTGGGAATTTGGAACGCCCCGCGTATTTTTTATTGTTTAGATTGTTATTCATATTGTTACACCAATATCAGTTGTCATTCTAATTGTTACACCAATATAAATTCTAGTTTAGATTCTGTTATTCTACTTTCCATTATAAATTTTATTTGAAAAATTTCATGGTGTAATCACTTACTTAGCGAAGCCACTGATATAGTCAGTCTAATCACCATAATATTCATTGCTTAGTTCGTCACGTCATTTTCAGGCTATCGCCCGTTTCTGCATTTTTAATATTTCGAATTAGATCATCAAGCTGGATCATTAGGTCATCGAGCTAGATAATTAGAACTTTTCTGCGAAATTTGCGGCTTGAAAGAGAAAAAAATCACCGCAAATTTGCGAATATCTCTCCCGAGACTCACCTTTCTTTGTACACGGAGGGAGGTTAGTTTCATAGGGCGATCGGTGGCGGGTTATTGGGGAAGTTAACCAGGGCCAGGCATAAACAGATGAACATCAGGACACAGGAACTGTAGCTACCAGGACTGATGCTGGCTCCACCTGCAAAAGGCCGAAGAAGAAAATTAAACTAAGCCTTCAAACGGGAGGGTTCAGGGTTAAACCTCCCCCTCACAAAGGGTTAAATCTTTTAAGAAAGATATCACAATCTGGTTTCCCAATCTCGGAAATAAAAATTATATTATGCTACATGACCGTGTTAATCTCCTTATTCTTCATCTAGTTAATGTTTTTGAAGGGAAATTTTTAATGTATCTTTTAAGAAGTAGTATGCATGAGTATTCTGTCTCCTGTAAGGTAGGCATATTTTCGTTCTCTCAGCTATCTCCAACCCCCCCCATAGATATATTCTGACTGCGCTATTGACTTAATAACCTCTTAAACTAGTCCTTGCCCACGAAGTGTCCCGAACGGCATGTCTAAAGCCATCCGGGTTCGAGTCCCGGTCCTAATTCATGCCCATTTCTCCTTGGGAATACTCTTATACTTGTATAAACGTACACTTTCAAAACATGAACATTTCATGTAATTATTTTACTTTTTCTGTTGACGTTTGAAATTAACCAATCATCTTCGTTATTTATAACCTTTAATTATTGTCTATTTATTCCCAAAGGACATGCTCATTGATGTACAATTACGTTAAAACACTTGATTACTTAATAAGTTCAGAGAAAGTACGTTTTTAGATGTCGCTGATATAATGTGTCCTCCCTATTATATAGGCCGTTCTGATTCTGAAAGAAAAATCAGATAAATAGATGCTATAAATTGTCGTTTCGGAAATTCAATTTTTCCGTGAGCGATACGTGAAAGTAATCGATTCGGGAAGTTGAGTCATGGTGCATGCACCCCCTGCCATACGCCAAAATGCGGCTTGTATACATATGTAGATGTTAAGGAGAACTCGATGGAAATGGAAAGTATTTGATTTTATATGCGTAAATTCTACTATCGTGATGAGAGTGAAGGGTGATCCTGGTGGTTAGAAAATTCCAAAAATTTCCATTTGGGACATTTTTTTGGCTCATTTTCTACGTCGAATAGCTCTAATTTTGTCCACCAAATTTCAATCTTTTACCTTCAAAACACTCTTCACTGTTTAGGTTAACATTCGATGAAACATAGGTTATGTAGGTACTCAAGTATATTACATTAGTATTTGTCAGAAGAAATGTTGGTAATTTTAGATTATATAGCAGATATGCTACAAAAATACTGCCTGGATTTATGTCAAAGTTTACTGAAAATAAATTTTAAAGTGTATCGAATGGGTTTCTTCTGTCCAAGAGTGCAAAGTATCTCTCAGGCAATGTTCCCGCAACTTTTCGTCGATACACATAATACGGAACTGTCCATACACGTCATAAATTATGAATCAAGTCGCTTAAATTCTCTGGAAGCATGTAACTCATCCAAATGTGCTGGAACGAGTATGAAAATCGCCATTTTAATGGGCAATGTACCCTACTTATCAGCGAGAGACCAAAGTTTATGTTGAGGCTGGAGAGGTTGAAGTTTTTAAGGCTTCGGAATCGGTATCGCTATCTTGTCTTGGGTGAATTTATTGCCTCTTTGGGAAGCCTATGGAAAGAGTTTCGAAAGTCTTTCCCAAGTCGCTTCTCCAAGGGATTCTTAGGGGGCGAATGGCGCGTTTTATTTCCGCCGCCTTTATTCCTGGAGTTTCCATGGAAATCTTCATCAAACTTGTGCTTCAGAAAACTGATAGGCGAAGTCAATCATCGTGAGGAGTTATCTTAATCCTATACGGCCAATTGAAAGCCATAATAGGCTTGTAGATTGAGAATCAAGTCGTTTTAAGAAATTTAAGAAACCATATGTATGCATTGTGTATGTTTTTTTTTCACTTTTTTAAAAGTAATTGAAAGTACCCAGGGTTTTCCGGGCAGATGCTGTAACCAATTAAGCTATCGAGTTTAAACATACTCTCAAACAGTTTTGGGAGACAGAAATTACATCCATTTTAATAATCAATATTGTTAATGAATCAATATTGTTAAGAACGAGACAACATGAAAAGTATAAGGAAAAGGAAAGCAAGCTGTATAGGCCACATATTAAGAGCGGACTGCCTACAGAAGAAAATCTTTGAAGGAAAGATAAATGGGAAAA
>KZ309585.1:0-15292 GCA_000376725.2 Ladona fulva
CAGCACCACTAGGGTATAATTTACAATAAAACTCAACTGTGAACGGTTCATCCAATTTTCAATCTGCAATATGTTTTGTACATTAGAAAACCATATAATTTTCGCTATGCAAAGAAAAAATTTACTTTACATTCTTGCCAGTTTTCTGAAAAATAATTTTCTTACGAAAAATTTATAAAAAATTTCGAGGTAGTCATATTGAAGAACTGTTTTTTCTAAACACGCAGCAACTTTTGGATTTCTAGATGAATGTATGGTTTGCTCAGGAGAATGTTTCAAGAGATCAAATCATATTTTACAACGCCGCCTCGACCGTGGCTGCGGCAGAACAGATGCCAGCGGCGGAGGCAATGTTACGATTCCCTCAGAGACTGTAGCGGATCAAGGAAACTCACACTATCAGTCTTGAGGAATGTGTAGATCCTACAGCATCAGTTTTGATTACGTAAAATGTCTTTTCCATTTTCGGCCTCTACCTCGTTTTCACTTGCAAAGATTCTGAGAGAAATTTACTTGGAAGAAAGAACTGCTTCGAGATAGGGAAAACCTCAAAGACTTGTAGGAGTTAAATTATGCTTCCGAAACAGCGCATTTGTTAACTCCTTCCGAGAAAACGGAATGTGCAATCAATTTCGGTCTTGATCGGATCACTGAATATCATCGCATTTGCTTGTACGCAATAGAACCCTACCATTCAAAGTCTTGACCATTTCTTCTCAAAAATCTTCTGCTATGGATTAACTCCCTTACGCACGATGCCTACCACAGAGCACCTGCTGTCAGCGGGTTCCCTCAGCCATTCATTTCCCGTAAAACATACTTTTTTTTCATTTTATTCACTGTTTTGGGTTTTCCCTTTCTCGCATATCGTTTCCCAAACCTCTCTTCCACTGCCGATGTAAACATTTTATATTAAACACCAAAAAACCCTCAGTATTAGAAATTTTCTGAGGAAGAACTGATTCTCTCTCGTTTCATAGATCGAAATATTTTCATAAATATCGCATCGTTGCACAGTTAGCACGCTTTTGGAGGTTTCTTTTATCGTAACTCGGCAGGCAGGCAGGGAGCGGACTTCGAAGAGTTCGGAAGAGAGTTTGATGCCGCGCGATATGCAGTTTATCTCGTTGTAACCGATAACCGAGTTTCCTTATTGGAGTCTTCCCACGGAAACCTTTCTTAATCGTATGTGAATTGTCCGGACACCGTAAAGCATGCTAGACGAGAGATGCGGCTAGGTGTATTTGGAAACTAGTTATTTTTTAGAAGAGAATATAATTTTTATTCGGAAATCGGAAAGCATTTCGAGGTATAAGGGTACTTCTAAGAAGTACTTCTTCCCTAATTTCATGATGTGTTCGATTTCAGTTCCATCGCATCTTTCAATCGGTTTTCCTCTCTTAAATGTGAAAATTTTGTCGAATGTTTTGACGATTATTCGATTATCTCAGACGATCACTACTCGGGCAATTTATCGACTTTTCATCGCCTCTTACACTTTATATTGGGAATTGGTAGACTCCCACCGGAATTCGAACCCGGGACCACTTTCACTGTAGTCGAACGAGTAACTCACATGGCTATCCGGGAGCCCGGAATCATTCAATTGAAGTTATTTGGTTTTAAAACACTGTATTCGAATAGTTCGAATGAAGCGAATCCTCTCCTCTTGACCGCGCGGAGAGTAAACAAGCAAAAGAAGAATGAGTTCATTCGGATAGCCATGTGGCCCCTTGTTGAAGAGAAGCGAAACAGAAATCGAATAGAACTATCGAATGAATTTATTTGGATAGAATTGTTCGATTGAAATTATTCGGATTGAATCATTCGATTGAAATTATTCGGATAGAATCATTCGATTGAAGTTATTCNTAACTATCCTATACTATATAATAACTAAAAGAAGGAAATATGGCCAGTAGTTATACTCCAGAGCTGGAAATGAAACTGACAACTTTAAAACAAGATATGGCTTGGTTTATTCACAAATGCTAAATAGCAAAATAAAATATACATACATATTGTCTGTCCAACGTTATGAAGACATTGTAAATCTCACAACCCCTTGCATTTCTACGGGGAGACAGCATGCACGAATGGATGACAAATTGTAGCTGCTAATAATAATGCATATGTCATTGGCGCAAATAACCTATTGGTTGAGGCACCATATATCCTACTACTACTACTACTAAGAAAGGGTGATGCAGGTAATAAAACCCCAGCTTCTTCAAACAAACTCCATTATACATGTATTTATTACATTATGCATTGTTTATTGTAATCTGTATAATAGTACGAGTGGTTTGTTACCCATTACCTGCCTATTCACACACACATATGAAGCATACTCCTCCCTCCCCCACCTCCTCTGCCAAACCAATAACCATTTCAGTTTGTCCATTTGAGTGATCTTTATCTAACTGCCAGGAGATTAACAGCAAACGTCAGCATCTTGAAATTTTCTACCCCCTACCTCCTCTTTTAATGACTTTGATATGAACAACATCCTTTTTGAAACAAATTTATTATTGTAAATTTCTATGGTTATTTTCAGTCCCTCTTTCTAATTACCATTCAAATTAATCATGTGTCGAATTCCCCCCTCGAATATTTATCTCTGAAACAACACTCCTTTATTTCGGAATACATATTCCCTGTGTATCAAAGAATTGAATTTATACATAAACAATACTTTCGTCGTATTTTTACGTCCAGATAACTGTTTTCTTCCTCAATTGCACACTCTGATTTCAGTAAGGCATACTTCTAGTTATTGTTAAATACTACTAAAACTATTGCATTCTATCAAAAATAACGATAGCAATTATTTATGACAAATTACAGCCTTGCCCAACAACCAGCTTATTGCATGTCTTCACTAAATCATTGTAGCACCTAGTTGCCACAGACAAAATAGTTGCAGGACCAAATTGTTGTGGGACCAAATCGTAGCTGACCAAATCGTAGCTGACCAAATTGTAGCCGACCAAATCATAGAGGACCAAATTTGCTGTGCTGCCCTAGTATCATCCATTTATTTATTGTGAACATAATTATATCAAATAAATTATTGCAGCTGGTGCATGCATATGTTATATGCTGGCTGAGGTGACTTATACTTTTTTTGTTAATTCAACATTCTGTATTCTTGAGTCATTTCATGTATTTGGTATTTATATGGTTATGGTTAAACAGTATGAAATTTGTTGGTTTGCCTCTGCAGAATTCAATCCATTTAGAATAAACTGCTTTGGTCCTTTTTTCCTCAGTGCAATATTAAAGAAGCTAACTCTACTACTTTTGAAATAGGATAGTAATGTGTTAAAATAGCACCATTCACAAGCCACAGCCAGTTCGAGAGGAGGTTATGTGAAAAATCGCTAGTGTCATAACTGTGCAACCTTATAGAGGTAAGATATCTTTTTGGTTTACAGTACTAGTGTACTTAATAAGTACTTAATTTGGTGTGAAGTACTAATGTACTTAAATGTAATTATACACCTAGTACCAAAGTACTTGGTGTATAATTGCTACTAAGTAATAATTTCTCGCTTTCCTTCCAAATCAACAAGCTTTACCAATATAATCCAGGCCTCGTCTTTTGCAATTTGTTTCATCGGTTTGGTCTGATGTATCACAAAATAACTTGATTTAGGAATATGTTGCATTTTAATGCCTACGTATGTAAATTTTCAAAGCAATATGTAGCTATAACGATCTCACATCTATATAAATTAAATGTTGTCTACTTGAAAATGCGCTTTGCATTTCCATAAAGACATGATAGATGATTACTGAAAGTGATAGTAGTAGCAGTATTGTAAAAAGAATTTCCTCTCTACAGCTAAGCTCATACCGAAGAAAATTGGCTCCCACTGGTAATTGAACACTGGACAAATTTACTGAGGTGTGTTGGCAGTCCAGGAGCCCTACTTGTAACAATATTTTCATTAAGTATTACATACTACTTTTTACATTAATTACTATCAGAAAAAGACAGCAGAGTAATCATCAAATAAAAACTGAATAGAATATTGAAAAAGCCATCAATCCATGCTAGCAGACATGTATAGTTATCCCCGAGAACATTATTGACCATAAGTAAGTGGTAGCATAAGTAAAGTAGATATAAATAAAGCATATTTCATTGTACAACAAGATGAAAGTCATCGAGNTGAAAAGTCTTAGGCGGATTTTATTGTAATTGTAAAATGTTGAATTAGAACCAAGAGTAAAAGAAACTCATTGCACATTGGTCATCTTGAGGACACGGCAGACCATAGATGTTGGGAAACCCTGTATTAGAGCACAAGAGGTGGGAAAAGGAGGAAATTTTCAATTGGATATTCCGAAGGATGGATTCGTAATACCAACATTTCGTAAAGTTAGGTTCCTAAACAAACTCTACTTGCTTTAATCACAAAAACGTCTTAATCTGGTTTGAAGGCTTTCACTGAATGAAGATTCCATAATGTGATGATTTTCGGGAAAACAGTGTTTGTCAAAACAAACATTGTTTTACTTAGTAAAATTACTTAAGAGTAATATCATCTTCTTACGCAGACGTCGTTGCCTTATTTAGTAATTTTATCGAATCATATTATCTGAAATAGTTTTGAAGATGTTTCTTGTTTAAGACAGTTATTAATGAAGTAATGAACCCAGTCAATCGCTGAAAAAATTCATCGCAATTATTTAATTTCTACGCTCGGATTATAGTTCCATGGCCAGAATGATGACTTCCCAAGGCACGGACGCATTAAAATCAAGGAAAGGCATGAGGTATTGAAAATACAGAGGGAAGGGTGGGCCATCGCAGATAAGGTGAATTCAAGAATTCCCACGTTATCTAGCAGCTGTGCTTCTTCTCCTCCTTTATCGCACGTCCATCTTCCTCGTAAGCCGTGCACACGGTGGTCATTAGGTCAGTATTCTATATTGTGCAGAGCGATGCCATCGAAACTCCATGAATAATTTTCGACTTAGAGATATTTTATAAGAAAATAACAGGTTCGCAATGCTGGTATTCCGGATAGCGTAGGGTGTCGCACGTTCGTCCCTGGTGAAAGCATTAAATAAATAATACTATCAGTATATCAAATGAAATAGCGACAACAAATGGAGCACCAGTATAAGATGTCTTTAAAATTAATATGTCAGATTTACGGTTATCACGATTCTTGACAATAAGGAATGCTCCTTATTTAATCTTAATAAAGCCCATCTTTGAATTCAACAAAGGCGTTAATTGATTTTATCTCTCGAATTAATACAGCGGACTCAGTCATTAAAGCAACGTTAATAGTTGTGACATGCCCTGAAGAACATTTCGTTTTCGAAGATTTCGTAATCTCCGTATCCTCTTGGCAGTAGATAAAAATAATGGATAAAGCCTAGGAAATTATCAAATGAACGCATTGCAGATTTGAAGCTGAAGGAGGATGAATCTTTTATGCTTTCATTAAATTCGATTAGGCATAGTTTTTCGCCAAAATCTCGTCAGACTGCTCGTACTGAGAATCCCGTATACGTATGCAGCCCCTATTCTTATCCATTCTCGTGAACGCTTCGACTATAGAGTTACGCAGGAATTCTGATTTTCGAATTTCCCGACGTTAAGCACATCTAGGCTTCTCCCTCACCCATCCTCAATGGGCTGTACCCCCCCCCCCTTTTGAGACTGTTTTCAGAGTGCACTGTTAAGTACTCAGCACAGTTAGTTCCTAAATCTCCCACTCCGAAACGTCGCGAGGTGTTACGTTAATTTTGGCCAGCACTGTACTAAATGGGTTTATACAATAAACAAGTTATTAAAAAAATACTATAAAATTGGGGCTGACGCTGCATTCAGCAATTAGCCTCTGTACTCCTGAGCATCTTACTTACTGGCCTGTGGATCGATTCTGCGCTGTCATCACTGACCTTTTTTAGTGCCATCATTACCCGCTTTACCGCATTACAGAGGTAGTGTCATTTGTGGTGTGCGTATCGCCACAATTTTGGCCCTAAAAGGCCGCCTGCATCGGTCGTCTAATACATCGCGACCGAATTTCCGGTACTCCGAAATCTTCAAGTAGGGGGTGTTCCCTTACGAGATCACCTCCTAGCATCACAAAATGGACGTAGACGAAGAAGAAAACGCTTCCGGGACGACTCCAGCAACACCGTCGAGTTCGTCCGCTCCCGATCCGCCGCAATCAACTGCACCGACGCTGCTGATCCAGCATCTCAGAGCAGCAATCCAGCTACTCCGGCAACACGAACAGCAGCTTACCGATGACCAGGTGCGGGCCTTCGCCCATCAAATAGCTGATAACCTCTCGAAATCGGTGAGTAATATGGGTGGCAACCCCGCTCCTCCTCCTTCCAAAAGTCCTAATGAACTTACTTTCCAGAAGGTAGCAACGAAGCGCAGAGTAGAGCGTCCTGCACATGTTCAAACTCCCACAGCTATCCCTACTTCCAACTCCTTTGCTTCTCTCTCTTCCAAGTCCTAAGCACAAACTTCTTTTTCCAAATCCGCTTCACCAACCAAACGTTTTATCTCTACCATTCCCTCAAAGTTTTTTTCAGGTTGGCAGGCGGCTGTGCGGCAGTAAAAAAGTGCTTTAAATCTTGCTTCAGTGTGTCATCTCATTAGTTCTAAAATCATTCTCATAAAATGTCGTACCATTGCTGATTACCAAGCCGCAATTGAATTTCTCCGCAAAGAAAGATATAGAATGTTTCACTTACCAGGTCCAAAATGAAAGGAATTCTGTGATTAAGCACCTTCCAACTAATGTAGACCTAGACTCTGTCTTAACTGATTTAAGAGAAAGGGGTTTCAGTGTTGTTAGCTTAGTATCTATGTATATTACCAAACCAACTCCTGCAGAAATGGCTGAAGGTAAAACCTTAGGTGAACGGCGTCAAATCCCAGTATTCAAAATTGTTCTTGCTCCAAATAACGACTTAGAAGCCTTGACAGCTATCACTGAGCTCACATCAAAATGCAGTTTCTGTTGTGGCCCCCACCTAACATGAGATTGCTCTTCATCTCCAACCATCAGCCCAGTTTGTTCCAATTGTAATGGTCAGCACTCAGCCACGTATAAAGGTTGCCCTCTCTTCAAGGAACTACGTCGCAATATAATCGCTAATGCCAAAGATACTTATAGTGTTGAACCTGTTAACCCGGATCTAAATTCACCTCAATCTTTTCCTTCCCTTCTTACTCCAACCATTACTTCTTATTTCTCTGCTACCCGCAACTCCAACAACCCCACACCTAACCGTACTGCTGCTCCAAATCCTACCACTCCAACTTTTTCCTTTGCTAAACTGTTTGATGAAAATTCTAATTATTTCCAAAAAGTCCTGTCAGCACCTACTTTAAAAGATAAAATATTTACCTTTTCACTAAAGGATTCCGTATTACCAATGAATTCCTTACTTAACATTTTATCTCGGAATGCGAACAGCCTCAAACCAAAATTTCTTGAACTCTTGGATTTTTGTAGCGATGCCAACTTTCATTTTGCCTGCATTCAAGAAAATCGTCTCCATCCTCTGCAAAACTCCCTTACTCGTCTGAACACAATTTTCTTCGTCTCGATATCTGCTCCTGCTCCAGTGGTATTGCTATCTTAATTCATAAATCAATCTCTTTCACATTTCTCCCGATCCCCAAATTATCCAGCATGGATCAAATTAAATTGGGCATTCAAATTCCTTTGAAAAATTCTCCTCTTCAAATCTATTGCATTTATGTTAATGTTGGTCGTCTTGCCTCTTCTGACTTAAACTTTTTGTCTTCCTCTAGTATTCCAGCAATTTTTATTGGCGACTGGAACTCCAAGCACCCAAAATGGGGCTCTGCTAAAATCAACAAAAATGGAAAGACATTGCTCCAATTCTTTCGCGCTCATAATCTTTCGTTGTCACCTCCCTTCGCACCAACCTTCTCCAATCCTAGGTCTTCAGATTTACTTGATTTTATTATTGTCAACAATTTCATTGATATTTCCCCACCTGTTGTTTACAAAGACATTTCTTCTGATCACTTCCCTATATTAACTTCAATTAAAGGTTCTCCTACTTCTATCGAACAACCTAGTATTAATACAATTCACTAGAACACATTCACCAAATTTATAGTAAACAAAATCCCCCACTATTCACCTATTGAAGAACCTATCTCTATTGAAAAAATTGATGACCGAATCGATTCTTTAAATGACTTAATGGCAGCCGCCAAATTTCATTGAACTACTTCTAAACCCTCCAACACACGCTCTCATGTGTCTCTTCTACCTCATCTTCATTCTCTACATTTACATTTACATAAATACCGCGCAAACCGCCGTATGGCGTACGACAGAGGGTGTTAATACACGAACGTCCCTAATTATTCATCCTATTTACGAGTCTTATACTATCTGGAAAAAGAGACCAATAAAAACTATCCGCTCGTGCAATAATGTCACGAAATTATTTCGACGCCTGGTCTCGAAAATTGCGTTCGCTAAGCGCAGGAATCACTATGTCGCGTATTTCGTCATGCAAGTCACTACCCAGGAATTTATGGAACAATCTGTGCCTAAACTCTAGTCTCCTATCGTCAAGAGAGTTCAAGCCGAGGGATTTAATCATATCTGCACACTGCCGTCGAACCTGTAGTCTCCCTTAGCGAAACGAGCCGCTCTACATTGTACGCGTTCTAGTTCCAAAATCAAACCCTTCTCGTGCGGATTCCACACCTCGCAGCAGTACTCAAGTAACGGGCGAACTAGTGAAAACTAAGCTACCTCGTTGGCACGCGACTGACTGCCTCTAAGAACAAGGTTACATAGCCTCAAAGTCCTATCGGCTGTCCCCACTATATCTCGTATATGCGTTTTAAATGATAAATTACCACTGGAAACGACACCTACATATTTGCATGGACTCACAAATTTTAACGTTGAACCGCTAATGTGATAGGGAGTTAGGCTCACGCTTCTGATCAGAGAGCGGGTCAGGCTCATTGCTACACATTTCTCTACGTTTAAACTGAGCTGCTAATCATTACACCAATTGGTAAGAACGTCCAGGTGACTCACCTAGTGATGGCACTTCCACTTAATCAGAAAAAGCCCCATCTTAGGTATTCTGTGATGGTATAACGCAATCAATCTTTTCCAGTGTAATTATAAAACAGCAAATGGTAGTTTCTGATCTTTAACCGCGAAATGGCGAAACGCGCGGTAAATAACACCGTGAAAGGCGAGGCGTGCCGGTATACGGAAGAATGAGCTGCACAACATCTTGCCGATATTTCGAAGACCACCTCTGCTTTCTTCTTCCAAAGAAGGCTTTCAGAACCTCAGAGAAGATCCTTTCTTCTTAATCCCTGTATTCCGTTATGATGGTCGTGTGTGAGGAGAGGAAGAAGGGAAGTGGTGGAGGGGCGACCTTGAACCTAGCGCCGAAGCTCTTTCGATCTATTTGCTGCGGAATGCGTTGGACATGTTGCTCAAATTACACGATAACGGACATTGTGTGAAACTTACGTATTTGGAAAGTGCCTGGATTTGAAGATGAAGGATTATGCTAAAATTATGTCCCAGAAGATTTTCATATCACTTTTTATTGCCGAGGATCACTGCAACGAAAGGGATACATTTTTATATATGTTCTCTAATTTATTTCTCCATTATGGTTTGCATGAACCTAACAAAGAACGTATGCAAGGGTAGCAACATCTTTCAAGCATCGAATGGCGAAAACTGAAATATTTAATCTAGATGCATGCAATCATGGCGATGTTATTGCCAACAGCTTGCAAACGGATATTCAACCCTTGTATTCACTGCCCTTAAGTCAATGAATTCCGCCTGTTTATTACGGATACTTCTACAGTTCATTACCACTAAGCTTATTTCTTCGCAAATTTCACTCTTGATAATACGGTGTAAATTCGAACTAAAATTACTAGAGTTATCTCTGTGCAACGTCATTATATTTTTAACCGATTCTCTTGCTTGATTTTTAATTTTATTAACTTGCTTGCCTGTCATTAACTGCGTGAATCCATTCCCATTTGAGGCACTGACTTCTGAGACTAAATCTACACAAGGTGGCATTGATTCCCTATTGTGTTACCTAAAAAGCTCTATTTTCCTCCAATATCCTACGAGCCACCAGCTCCGCAGTCCTGGCATTATAATGAACGCCATAACGATCAAGGGGTATCCGACATGAACCGAGAACCGGCCTCAAATCAACGAATCCAACCCCATTGTCCCTACAGAGGTTCCGCAGCCTTCGGTTCAAGCCGAGAATTCGACTCAAAACCTCAGAACCACGGTCCATCCGCGGAACTATGCTGCAAACGGACAGAAACACTCGGACACCCAACTCTTTCTGGACACGGGAAGCCTCGGCGATCAGATTCTTATAAGAATCTATGATCTCCTCGCCAACTTTCATTTTGCCTGCATTCAAGAAAATCGTCTCCATCCTCTGCAAAACTCCCTTACTCGTCTGAACACAATTTTCTTCGTCTCGATATCTGCTCCTGCTCCAGTGGTATTGCTATCTTAATTCATAAATCAATCTCTTTCACATTTCTCCCGATCCCCAAATTATCCAGCATGGATCAAATTAAATTGGGCATTCAAATTCCTTTGAAAAATTCTCCTCTTCAAATCTATTGCATTTATGTTAATGTTGGTCGTCTTGCCTCTTCTGACTTAAACTTTTTGTCTTCCTCTAGTATTCCAGCAATTTTTATTGGCGACTGGAACTCCAAGCACCCAAAATGGGGCTCTGCTAAAATCAACAAAAATGGAAAGACATTGCTCCAATTCTTTCGCGCTCATAATCTTTCGTTGTCACCTCCCTTCGCACCAACCTTCTCCAATCCTAGGTCTTCAGATTTACTTGATTTTATTATTGTCAACAATTTCATTGATATTTCCCCACCTGTTGTTTACAAAGACATTTCTTCTGATCACTTCCCTATATTAACTTCAATTAAAGGTTCTCCTACTTCTATCGAACAACCTAGTATTAATACAATTCACTAGAACACATTCACCAAATTTATAGTAAACAAAATCCCCCACTATTCACCTATTGAAGAACCTATCTCTATTGAAAAAATTGATGACCGAATCGATTCTTTAAATGACTTAATGGCAGCCGCCAAATTTCATTGAACTACTTCTAAACCCTCCAACACACGCTCTCATGTGTCTCTTCTACCTCATCTTCATTCTCTACATTTACATTTACATAAATACCGCGCAAACCGCCGTATGGCGTACGACAGAGGGTGTTAATACACGAACGTCCCTAATTATTCATCCTATTTACGAGTCTTATACTATCTGGAAAAAGAGACCAATAAAAACTATCCGCTCGTGCAATAATGTCACGAAATTATTTCGACGCCTGGTCTCGAAAATTGCGTTCGCTAAGCGCAGGAATCACTATGTCGCGTATTTCGTCATGCAAGTCACTACCCAGGAATTTATGGAACAATCTGTGCCTAAACTCTAGTCTCCTATCGTCAAGAGAGTTCAAGCCGAGGGATTTAATCATATCTGCACACTGCCGTCGAACCTGTAGTCTCCCTTAGCGAAACGAGCCGCTCTACATTGTACGCGTTCTAGTTCCAAAATCAAACCCTTCTCGTGCGGATTCCACACCTCGCAGCAGTACTCAAGTAACGGGCGAACTAGTGAAAACTAAGCTACCTCGTTGGCACGCGACTGACTGCCTCTAAGAACAAGG
Source organism: Ladona fulva (assembly GCA_000376725.2). Taxonomy (NCBI): domain Eukaryota; kingdom Metazoa; phylum Arthropoda; class Insecta; order Odonata; family Libellulidae; genus Ladona; species Ladona fulva. The sequence continues at coordinate 11,764 of KZ309585.1, forward strand.
TTACATAGCCTCAAAGTCCTATCGGCTGTCCCCACTATATCTCGTATATGCGTTTTAAATGATAAATTACCACTGGAAACGACACCTACATATTTGCATGGACTCACAAATTTTAACGTTGAACCGCTAATGTGATAGGGAGTTAGGCTCACGCTTCTGATCAGAGAGCGGGTCAGGCTCATTGCTACACATTTCTCTACGTTTAAACTGAGCTGCTAATCATTACACCAATTGGTAAGAACGTCCAGGTGACTCACCTAGTGATGGCACTTCCACTTAATCAGAAAAAGCCCCATCTTAGGTATTCTGTGATGGTATAACGCAATCAATCTTTTCCAGTGTAATTATAAAACAGCAAATGGTAGTTTCTGATCTTTAACCGCGAAATGGCGAAACGCGCGGTAAATAACACCGTGAAAGGCGAGGCGTGCCGGTATACGGAAGAATGAGCTGCACAACATCTTGCCGATATTTCGAAGACCACCTCTGCTTTCTTCTTCCAAAGAAGGCTTTCAGAACCTCAGAGAAGATCCTTTCTTCTTAATCCCTGTATTCCGTTATGATGGTCGTGTGTGAGGAGAGGAAGAAGGGAAGTGGTGGAGGGGCGACCTTGAACCTAGCGCCGAAGCTCTTTCGATCTATTTGCTGCGGAATGCGTTGGACATGTTGCTCAAATTACACGATAACGGACATTGTGTGAAACTTACGTATTTGGAAAGTGCCTGGATTTGAAGATGAAGGATTATGCTAAAATTATGTCCCAGAAGATTTTCATATCACTTTTTATTGCCGAGGATCACTGCAACGAAAGGGATACATTTTTATATATGTTCTCTAATTTATTTCTCCATTATGGTTTGCATGAACCTAACAAAGAACGTATGCAAGGGTAGCAACATCTTTCAAGCATCGAATGGCGAAAACTGAAATATTTAATCTAGATGCATGCAATCATGGCGATGTTATTGCCAACAGCTTGCAAACGGATATTCAACCCTTGTATTCACTGCCCTTAAGTNTGATTTCATCTTTTTAAAATTTTCAATATTTATTATATTTTTGTTAATCGGCATAAAAGTTTAAATTCTATCTTGTCGTAGAGTTCTAATGTTAAGAAATATTGATTGCACAGTCACATTCTTAATATTATTAAAACATGTTCTATGATCCAAAAATTTTGAATTTAGGCATATTACAGATAAATTAAATAAAACGATGTTGCCAAGCATTCTTCACTTGCCTCTGCCACAGCTTTCACGTCTCCCCGACTTTCCTTGCTCCTATGCCAGAACTCTTGTTTCGCCGAATTTTCTAATTTTGTTTAAGAAATGAAATAGAAATACTTAATTAGCTCATACGGTGCTCACCGTTCTTTCGCTCACTCGGGCACACAATTCAATGTTGGTTGTTACTTGATTTAAATCTACATCTTCCTCTCCTGACTTCATTGCTTGAAAGAAGTTTCTAACATTGAGAATAATTTCTTTCTCGTGCTTCCTTAGATTACGCAGTTTCACTTCGTCTTACCTACCATCCAAGTTTTCATTGGATACCGATGGAGAGGAATTAAACAACTTCTACCTTAAAAGGTTGCTTTTTACTGGGTGCTTTTTCTATCACACTTCACACAGGTGGAATCCTACACGTTTACTTATCCAAAAGACTCAGATTTTACCATAGAGGAGAAAGGAACTGAAGACTTTCCTTCGAAGACTACAGATGGCAACTTAATTTACAGTTATTTCTATAGCTGTCATTGAAAAGGTGTACTGTGTAATTCTGCAAAAACAGTAGGGTGCCAGGTAAAACCCAGGATATCTCACATACACAAATATTTAGGTACCATTGTTAGTGTCCAACTAATTTCGCGAAATTAGAAGTCATTACCCTTTGGTATGCTCTTGCAGCAGCCAGAGGAAAAGCATTTAGGAGTGTTTCAGTGAGAGACTTTTATATACAGCCATACCTCTTTTACCTTCTTCAATTCTGCAATCACCGTGATGAACAAAGGTAATAGTAAAGCAGGAGTAAGGAATATGGATAATGTTATCAATTTGAATAGTACGAATAACCAGAAAAATAGAAGTATGTTCAAATAAGAATGTTTCAAAATTCTAATAAGAGACATCCAGCTTTGTAGTACTATATTGTTAATAACTATCCTATACTATATAATAACTAAAAGAAGGAAATATGGCTTGTAGTTATTACTGCAGAGCTGGAAATGAAACAGACAACTTCGAAACAAGATATGGATTAGTTTATTCACAAATACTAAATAGCAAAATAAAATACACATACATATTGTCCATCNGCAATTGAATTTCTCCGCAAAGAAAGATATAGAATTTTTCACTTACCAGGTCCCAAATGAAAGGAATTCTGTGATTAAGCACCTTCCAACTAATGTAGACCTAGACTCTGTCTTAACTGATTTAAGAGAAAGAGGTTTCAGCGTTGTTAGCTTAGTACCTATTTATATCACCAAACCAACTCCTGCAGAAATGGCTGAAGGTAAAATCCTAGGTGAACGGCGTCAAATCCCAGTCTTCAAAATTGTTCTTGCTCCAAATAATGACTTAGAAGCCCTGGCAGCTATCACTGAGCTTGTGGACATGTCCGTTGAAATTCACCCCTACATTAAGACTTTAGAACCAATTCAGTGCCTCAAATGTTTAGCATTCAGTCATTCAAGAAATTTCTGTAATGTTACCCAAAAATGCAGTTTCTGTTGTGGCCCCCACTTAACACGAGATTGCTCTTCATCTCCAACCATCAGCCCAGTCAGTGCAAATTGTAATGGTCAGCACTCAGCTACGTATAAAGGTTGCCCTCTCTGTAAGGAACTACGTCGCAATATAATCGCTAAGGCCAAAGATACTCGTACTGTTGAACCTGTTAACTCGGATCTAAATCTCTCATGTGTCTCTTCTACCTCATCTTCATTCTCTACATTTACATTTACATAAATACCCCGCAAATCGCCGTATGGCGTACGAAAGAGGGCGTTAATACACGAACGTCCCTAATTATTCATCCTATTTACGCGTCTTATACTATCTGGAAAAAGAGACTAATAAAAACTATCCGTTCGTGCAATAATGTCATGAAATTATTTCGACGCCTGATGTCGAAAATTGCGTTCGCTAAGCACAGGAATCACTATGTCGCGTATTTCGTCATGCAAGTCACTATCCAGGAATTTCTGGAACAATCTGTGCCTAAACTCTAGTCTTCTATCCTCAAGAGAATTCCAGCCGAGGGATTTAATCATATCTGATACACTGCCGTCGAACTTGTAGTCTCCCTTAACGAAACGAGCCGCACTACATTGTACGCGTTCTAGTTCCAAAATCAAACCCTTCTCGTGCGGATTCCACACCTCGCAACAGGGGTGCTATGCCCTATCTTTTCGTAACGAACGGAATGAGTAATCCCAGAATTCCGAAGAAGCCTCTCCGTAACGACCGGAATTAGAATTCCGTGACAATGGGTATGCCCGATCTCCTTTCGCTTACGATCGTTGCGA
>KZ309585.1:41589-66461 GCA_000376725.2 Ladona fulva
ATTTCAGATTCTTTTGGTAATGATAAATTTTTTTATAAATGTCTTTATATTTACTTTTAGATTCCTAAATTAATGTATTTTCAATGTATTAGTTACGTAGTTTCTCTATTCACTTTGAAGAACATTTGTTTATTGTTTAGCATCCATTATCAAGACCTGGGTCTCACAACAACAGTCTAGATTCTAGCATCTTGCACCTTACATGCTGCGTCTATCTTATTGCTTCTAGCGTCAAACATCCAGCTTCTCTTTTAAAGCGTCTTGCGTTTCCTGAGTAAAATTTAGCGTCTAGCATTCGGGGCTAGCGTCTATCGACTATCATCTACTCACTTTAAATCTTGCGTATAGGGCCTAGCGCATTGGCTCTAGCATGTCCTATCTAGCGTCGTATATTTTTCATTTCTGATGTAATGTCTTAAGACAATCATCTCACATGTGTTGTCTCTCATATACCGTGTAGAGACTAGCTTCTGGCACTTTGCCTCTTTTGTGTAGCGTCTCGCATTAAGCACCTTGCGTCTACCGTGTATTACCCTACGTATAGCATTGATCTTTTCGCTTATCGCGGCTAGCGTATAGCGTCAACCATCTAGTGCCTAGAGTCTCGCGTCTTTAATTTAGCATATAGCATGTAGTTATTCGCGTATAGCGTCGCATTCACCGTCGTCCGTCATTCGTGTCGTGTTTAGCATACCGTCTATCATCTAGCGTCTAGCTTCCTGCGTCTCGAACTAGCTTCTAGCATATAGCGTCTCGTATATAGCGTATGGTATACCTCATTAACTTTTAAAATATATATACTCAAATATGAAGTGGCTCACGTCTAGCGTCTCGCCCCAAGCGTCTTAATTAAGGACCTTGCGATTAATATCTTCGATGTTGGGTTTAGCGTCTTGCGCAAATCGTCCTGCGTCTGGCGCCTCGCTCTGAATGTGTTGCGACTCGGTAGCGTCTCATATATTTTTCGTCTCGCGTTTAACGACTAGCAGTAGGCGTGTCGTGCGTAGCATCTACCGTTCACTGCTAGTTACTCACGGTTAGCGTCTACTGTGTTTTATCTGGGGTTTGGACCTAGCGTATTGGGTCAAACCTCTCGCGTGTAGCGTCTCATGCGTCTCTCCTGCTTTGTAACCCATGTCACAAAGCAAGGTTAGCGTAATATCATCTCAAGGGTAACGTCTTAAATATACCCACTTGCGTCTTGCGTTTCGTGTCTAGCTTCTACCGTCTAGCGCGGAGAGTTTTGTGTATCGCATCTATTGCTTGGGTTTTAGCATCTAGCGTCTCGCGTATTTACCTTCGAGTAATAAATCTACTGTCTTGCATATAGAATCTACTGTTCAATCGTGTTGCGTCTCGCCTCTCTCTGTAGCGTATAAAGTCTAGAAACAAGCGCCAATCGTGTGCCACCTAACGTGTCTCTTCTACCGTCTTGAATCTTGCGTATTGCATCTATCGTTATCCTTGTAACGTAAAACATCTAACTTCTCTTAAAAGCGACTTGCGTTTTGCTTGTAGCGTCTAGCGTTCGCGGCTAGCGACTCCCAAATACCGTACACTAATTATAATCTAGCGTCTAGGGCCTAGCGCGTTGGCTCTTGCGTGTCGCGTCGAGTCGGGCATTTTTCGTCTGCGGTGTAGTATCTGACGTCGAGTGTTTCACGTATGGCGTCTCAGGTGTATCGTGCTACACCAGACTAGCGACTAGCTTCTTGCGCATTGCGTCTCCCGGGTAGCGTCTCGCATTAAGCGCCTTTCGTCTATCGCATCTCGACCAACGTTATGCGTTAATCTTTCCGTTTATCGCGGCTAGCGCATGGCTTCAACCATATAGTTACTAGAGTCACTCGTCTTTAGTTTCGCGTTTAGCATGTAGTTATTTGCGTATAGCGTCGGTTTCACATTATTGCGTCTTTCTTGTAGCGCATAGTATAGCGAGTCTATCATCTACCTTCTAGCGTCCTGCGTCTCGCATGTAGCCTCTAGCATCTAGCGTCTCGTGGCTAGCGACTCTTGTATATCGTATAGTATATCTCAATTATTGTTTAGGATATATACTCTAACATGTAGTAGGCCAAGTCTAGCGACTCGCCGAAAGATTCGTAATTATAGGACCTAGCGATTAACATCTCCGATGTTGTGTTTAGCGTTTCGCGCCAATATTCTTGCGTCTGGAGCGTCGCTTTGTACGTCCTATGTCTAGGTCGCGTCTTGTATATTTAAGTAACGTAACGCGTCTCGAGTTTAACCGTTTACCAATAGGCTTCTCATTTGTTGCATCTAGCTTTCACGGCTAGCTACTCACCACTAACGTCTACTGTCTTTATCTGGCGTTAGGACCTAGCGTATTGGGACCAACCTTTCGCGTGTAGCATACCGTATCATGCGTCTCTCCTGCTCCGTAACCCACGTACCGATGCAAAGGTAGCGTAATCTCATCTCGAGGGCAACGTCTTGAAAAGATCGACTTGCGTCTCGCTTCAACCATCTTGCGCGGCACGTTTCCTGTATCGCGTCCATAGCTTGGTTTCTAGCATATAGCGTCTCGCATCTTTACTTTCAAGTAATGAATATACCGCCTCGCGTATAGAATCCACTGTGCAAGCGAATTGCCACTCGCTTCTCTCGTGTAGCGTTTAATGTCTTGCTATAAGCGCCCATCGTGCGGCGTCCGGCATCTAACGCCTTGCATGCTGCTTCTATCGTATCGAATGTAGCGTGAAACATCCAACTTCTCTTATTAAGCGTATTGCGTTTTGATAGTAGCATCTAACGCTTTCGCGGCTGGCGACTCTCGACTAGCATCCACTAAGTATGATTTAGCGTCTAGGGCCTAACGAGTTGGCTCTTGCGTGTCGCGTCCAGCGTCATGCATTTTTCGTCTCCGGTGTAATATCTGACGTCTAGGGGTTTCGTGAATGGTGTCTCAGATACACCGTGAAATACCATACTAGTGAATAGCTGCTGGTGCTTTGTCTCTCCCGGGTAGCGTCTCGCATTAAGCGCCTTCCTGCATAGGGTCTAACCTCTCGCGTATACCGTACCGTTTCATGCGTCTCTCTTGCATACGTAACCACGTCTAGTTTAGAATTTCATTGTCCAATGTAAAAAGTGTCGTAACTAGCGTCTGTTACCAATCACCTCTTGGGTAACGTCTTGAAAATACCAACTTGCGTCTATCGTTTCGTGTGTAGCTTCTACTGTTTAGCGCTGAGCTTATCGTGTACCAAGTCTATCGCTCGGCTTCCAGCGTCTAGAGTCTCGCGTATTTACTTTCGTGTAATAAATCTACCGCCTTTCCTCTAGTCTCTAATGTGCAAGTGTATGGCGACACGCCTCTCTCGCGTAGCGTGTAACTCGACATTAGCGTATGGCGTAGTTATGACACCATGGGCTTACTATACAATAGGGAAAAAATACCTGGGAAAAGAAATGCATCTATAGAACCGGTTACTCCAACCTCAAATGCCGTCATGAATCTTGGGTGCTGCGTCTATCATTTCGCTTTTAGCATGAAACATTTAATTCTCTTTCATAACGTTTCGCGTTTAGCGTAAAGCATCCAGATTCTAGCATTTACGGGTCTCTACTAGATTCTACTATTCTTTTAATTAGCGTCTACGGCCTAGCGCGTTGGCTCTACCGTGTCGCGTTTTGCGTCGTGGATTTATCGTCTCCGGTGTAGTATCAGACGTATAGCTCTTCAGGTTTAGTGTCTTCCGTATACAGTAGGTCACCAGAGTCGCGACTAGCTTCTGACGCTTCGCGTATTCCGGGTACCGTCTCCCATAAAGTGGCTAGCGTCTATCGTGTCTTGACCTACGATTCCGGTTGATCTTTTCGTTTATCGCAACTAGCAAATAGATTCAACTATCTACATTATAGAATCTCGCGTTTTTATTTCGCGTATAGCATGTAGTTATTCACGTGCAGCGTCGCATTCTCCGTCTTTCGTTTATCGTGTTGCGTTTAGCATCCCGCGTTTATCATTTTGCGTCTAACGTCACGCAACCAGCGTCTAGCATCTAGAGTCCCGTGGATAGCGTCTCTGGTATCGCGCATAGTATACCTCATTTCTGTTTAGCATACATACCCTTGCATGTAATTGCTCACGTCTAGCGTCTCACNTTGTTTTTGTTTCCCGAATGACTTATGTGCTAGAAATTTTCTAGAAATATATACTTTAGCCTCTTACTGAGTTCTTTTTCTGTTACAATGAAATGATTCCATTTATTTCGATTATATATCACCAAGGATTTCAAACGCCACAACACTTTCACTGGTGTGACAGCTGGCATCTTTTTGTCGATGCGTTTTCCCTTTCGTTTCTTATGTATTTACTCTGGCATTATCTTCAGAATACTCTCCTTTTTTTTTCGAAACTGAACTCTCTGTTTAGTTTCAAGGCATTGTTTCCTTAAACAGATAAGGATCGTCTTCATGGGTACTTAGGAAATATCTCAAGGGCAATCGATATTCTATTATGGTGTTGGTCGACCTTCCCGTGAACATGGGGTTAAATGGTAGCTGTTACTTTCATAGTAGTCACCTATTTGAAGTAATCCCGCAAATGCTACGTTATTTCTCTTGGTAATTCTCATGGCCACAGATGTTACTTATCTATCATGTAGCGACTACGAATGATTCGGGTTCCTCGCTGCATCTTGCCAAGTAATCTTTGTGACTTAAGACAATTATTACCTCTTTCATAATTAACTACTCCCCAGTTCCGTCTCTTAACCGCCCCTTCTAACTTCGCAAGCTGATCTCATACATGTGCAGCACTTTGTCTACGTCTACTTTTTATTTATTGTCATAGATATCCATTTCGGATAAGTCACATGTTCAGTCATAATAGCCTATGTGTTCGTTTTGCATTACGTTTCATCATCCGTTACCGATGTGTTTTTCAATTCCGAGTATATATCCATTGTTGTCCTTATTGTTATCTTTCAAGAATACCCTTGGAATTTAATCGGAGAATCAATAGTTAGAAGACGAAAATTCTGAGGATTCTGCTAAAATTCTTTCCTTTAAATTCTATCCTGATTAGTATTTATAAAAAATAGGGCATGAGTAAGTCACATGTTCAGTCATAATAGCCTATGTGTTCGTTTTGCATTAAGTTTCATCATCCGTTACCGATGTGTTTTTCAATTCCGAGTATATATCCATTGTTGTCCTTATTGTTATCTTTCAAGAATACCCTTGGAATTTAATCGGAGAATCAATAGTTAGAAGACGAAATCATTTTAAAAATTATTTTTATGGTTGAAAGATAAAAATATGTAAGGTTTATTATTATCGATATCATAGCTAAATTGACATAATATTCATTCATTCGTTTAATTATGAGTTAATTCACTCGGAATCTATCCAGCATTATACGCGACGTATAGACATCTACCGGCCACAAATACATTAAATTGCTGTAGACTTTCAATTGCCATCTGTTGGTATAGTAGAACCAAATTTAATTTTAATGCAAGTTAAATTAAATTCTGTCATGCTTGACTTGGGTGTTTACTAGTATAAGATAATCGGAATTTTGCATCAGAAGGGACCCAAACTTAAATTAAAAAATATCTAAACAAAAGTTATGACGGTTTACATTAGGTTTCATGCAGATTGTTAACAAATTCTATGAGGATGAGAAAGAAGACGAATTTTAAGTTCTTATTATTGCAATAATCCGCATGTACATTTTCTGAGAATCTTACGTAATGTAAGTTTTAAAATAGCGAAATATTAAAATCTGTCTCACGAAAGACATTGAATTTCTGAAATCTACCTTCCTGTGATGTTAACTGCATTTCGAATTTCAGTGGAATTAATATTTAATAAATATAAATATTGTTTAACACAATAGTTAAATTTTCAACTTGATGCCGGCCAGTAACATGGTAGTAGTGTTTGTATTAGCGCCTTATCTAGCTCTCAAATTGAAAATATTATAACAACTGGTTTCCTTTTTCTCACCAATGCGTTACCTATTATATTATTTTACTGCCTTCACAATTTTGCAGAAGAAAGAACCAAGTTAACTATCTGCATTCTTAGTTCNAGCGACTGCCTGATCATTTGTAAATAAGCTATTTCATTAAGGCGCATGCCCTGGCATGTTGCAGCAATATTTTGAGTCGTCATCATTTCTCTGGCACTCATAGTTAACCAAGCCAACCAACCCAAGAAAGTAGAAGTTCATTCGTTTTGTAGTAAATCGATCATGCCTCCAGCTCTTTATTAATCTCCCTAACTTAATCTACTAAAGAAATCCGTAAACGTCTCAGAAATGATAGTGTAGGGTTGTAACTCCCAACTTACCTCGTTTTCACTTATCACTGTGTTCTTAAAAAACACTTCAAGATTAATGTTATAGTTAAATCTGGAAAGTCGTAATATTGCAAATATTTTATCATTGCCAAACATTAATTTACCCTGATCAAATGGAAGCATCTCAGATCGGTATAGAGATAGGATCCTCGGGCGAAAACCATTAGATTTCTCCAAACACATTAATGCTTACTCTTAACTTCCCACGGTATCGTACGATAAATACCTATATCGTGTTACAGATTGAGTTGCATTCTTGTTTCCTTAGGTATTAATCTTACGTTAATTAATTATGAGACATTTTAATAGCAGATGAAACGATGTGGTTTGAGTTTCAAATAGCATGTATCCTGTCTTAAATTCACATCATGGGTTGTACATAAGGGTGGGGGATTTTATTTAAGGAGAGAGCCAGCTGAAGTATTATGTTATATTTTAGTTCTATTACTGTGCAACGCGTGATCATTAGATTAAAATATTTTTTATTGGTAAAAACGTAATTTGAAGGTCACGGGCTGTAGTCTTTGAAAAAGATGGCTTTCAACAATAAAGTTCTTGATGTTAGAATAACATTTAAAGATGCGTAGGCTTCTGAGGTCATTTCATACATGTGGGCTTAGCGTTGCACCGCTTTCACCAAAGGCTGGGCTCCGCTTCCAGCTTCGTGAGCTTAAAAACTAAATTTCCAGTTGGAATTATTTACAGTGGTCATGCAAATGGATATTTTTGCCCTCGATCATGGCTTTATCAGCTTTTTGAGTTTAACGAGCATCCCTCCTTTGATCAATTTTATTAAGTTTTGAAATTTGTCTGACTTATGAATTCAATACTTATATTAAATCTTTCATTGGAAGATAAGTAAAATGACATTTTAAAAGGAAATTATGCAGAGATTTTTCTATGTAGGAGAATAATTTTACAAACCTGACCCCTTTTGAATTTTATTTTAACAGTAGAGGAAACAGAATTTATTTCAATGCTCTTTTTTAACGAAGAAGCCAGAAAAATACCCAGAAATAATTGATATTTCAGTAATAATTGTAAATCACGTAGCCTAGAGAAATTTATAATAATTAAACTCAAACATGTAATTTTCCCCGTAATAGACAGTGATATGCGTTCGTATCGAATCCTCTACCACATGCAGGCATAGGCTCCGTGGGAAGGTGTTAATGGGTACATTAAAGGTTGAATTGATGAAGGGATTCTAAAAATTATGTCATTCTTGGATGACTTATATTCTTTAAGTACAGTAGAACCCGTTAAAGATGCTTCCGATTAAGATATTATTCCGGTTAAGCAACGATTTCCTAACGGTCCCTACATAACGAGTTACATTGTAAAAATACTGCTTGAGACGCTCTGCTTCCCGCTCAATACGCGAATTTTTCCCGTCCGCAGTTGCGCTACAACCCGCTTTATCCAAACGACCGCCTCCTATTATGGACCAATTTTTTCACGTTATCTATCTCCACTGTGAAATCTCATATTCCATGTCCTAACGGGGTTCCTATTGACCCTGACGTATCCGATTAACTCATTTCCGGAGAAGTAAAGATGATATGGTGAAAATAAAAAATATGTCTATGGAATCAGTCAACAGGCAGCGCGTTGTTCTTACTCATTTTTTGTATCAAGTACGTAAATTTTGCACTTACGTAAACCGATCAAACAGTAAAATTCAAATATCGGGCGAGGTATTGCGGAAATCGGTCGGGGAAGGTTGAAACGAACTCTAAGAATATTGAAAAAGTACAACTCTTTTTCCTTTTTCCGTGATGAAATGGAATTTGTAACTAAGTAAGTAATTAAGTCGTTCTCTTTAGGCAACGAGGTGACCATTCTTCAAAAATATGATTTAAGGCGATGACGCTTAAGACGCGATTTTCACTTGGTCCCCTGGAGACGGTCTTAAACGGGTTCTACTGTAATATGGTGTTTGTTCTGTAGAATAATGTGGCTCTTGACGTAAATACTGTATATAATTGTCAAGAGTTATCTATTGGATAAATATGTAAGATCCTTTCCTAATTCCATAGGCAGTCATTCAATGCGTAATGAAGGGTAGGGTATTCCTCGTGTGTTGCGTCTAGCATCGAGCGTATGACCTACCGTCTCGCGTCTAATGTGTGCGATCCTTTTATCTAACATCTATGTCCTACCGCATTGGGACTGTCGTGTCGATTATAGAGCCATACGTATAGTGTCTCACTTACATTCTCATCTCGCGACTCTCCTCTCTTCTGTAGCGATTAACGTCTTATGACAAGCACCCATCGTTTAGCGACCGGCGTCTTGCATCTAACGCCATTCGCATAGCGTAACTCGTGTAGCGTCATGCATCTTGGGTGCTGCGTCTATCATTTCGCTTTTAGCATGAAACATTTAATTCTCTTTCATAACGTTTCGCGTTTAGCGTAAAGCATCCAGCTTCTAGCGTTTAGGGGCATCTACTAGCGTCTACTATTCTTTTAATTATCGTCTAAGGCCTAGCACGTTGGCTCTACCGTGTCGCGTTTTGCGTCGTGGATTTATCGTCTCCGGTGTAGTATCAGACGTATAGCTCTTCAGGTTTAGTGTCTTCCGTATACAGTAGGTCACCAGAGTCGCGACTAGCTTCTGACGCTTCGCGTATTCCGGGTACCGTCTCCCATAAAGTGGCTAGCGTCTATCGTGTCTTGACCTACGATTCCGGTTGATCTTTTGCTTATCGCTACTAGCAAATAGATTCAACTATCTACATTCTAGAATCTCGCGTTTTTATTTCGCGTATAGCATGTTTACGTTTAGCGTCGGATTCTCATTTTTCGTGTCGCGTTTAGCGTCCAATTCAACGTCTTGCGTATTTCATGTCGCGTTTAGCATACGGCGTATATGATCTAGCGTCCTTCGACTCGCAACAAGCGTTTAGCATTTAGCGCCCAACATCTAGAGTGACGTGGCTAGCGCCTCTTGTATAGTGTATTGTTTCTCAATTATTAATTAATATATATAATCTTACATGTAAATGCTCACGTCTAGGGTCTCGCCACAAGCGTCTTAATTCAAGCACCTGGCGATTCTCATTTCCGATGTCGCGTTTAATGACTAGCGCCAATCGTCTTGCGTACTGCGCCTCGCTTTGAACGTGCTACGTCTAGGTAAAGTCTAGTATGCTTTGTGTAACGCAACGCGTCTCGTGTTTATCGTCTAGCAGTAAGCATCTGATGTGCAGCATATAGCGTTTATTGCTTGANAAGCCAGCTGAGTCTTCCTTGTTGAATCGTAGAAGATGCGTGTAAGAAAACGTTTACCATTTAAATCCAAGTCAGACATATTTTATAATAACGTCGCTTTTGCTTAAAGCGTGTACAAATTTAGTTAAATATAGACAGAAAACTTATCCCTGCACCCACTCATGATTCATTTTACATTTATCGCCACGATGCATTGTTACCCCAGGGAGTCAAGTTATCAGCGATAAAAATAATAGTTCTAATTAGGTACTAAAAGTATTAGGGCCTGCATATTCAATTACATTGATATTTTTGACATACCATTTTCCTAACTATTGGCGACAGGGGGTCAAAATATAAGAATATCTAAACTCCTATTGGAAGGATTTACAATATTTAAAGATCATTTCCTTAGAGTAAATAATATTACAGTAAAAGTTAGAAATATACATTGAAGGGACGGGGGGAATTAACTGGAATCCGTAATGCATTACCACTGTGTTTAATTCTAACTCTTGATTATGCAATTAATAGATGAAGGTACCGTGGTGGGAAAATCGGAAATGACGACACTATAACGTTTCGGTTATTAATAGCCTTTGTCTTCAGGGTCATAAGATTCGCGGCCATAAATGTAGAGTGCAGAAGGGTTAATACAATGGTTGATCGTTGATGACCAACCTTCATGGATAACATAGTTGTTTTAGAAGGACTGTTTAGATATTGACTGCCTATGGGACGAGAATGCAACTCAGATCTTGTACGTAATTAATGGTTCAAGTCAGCAACATTATTCTAACTTATAAAGGGATTTCTCAAAAATTTGGACGGATCCTTCAATGTTCATGCAATTTTTAAGAAAAGAAAGAGCTGGAGGCTTTTCCTTTCGAATGAAAGCTAAACAATATAAGATGAGGTTTATGTTAATTTTTTTTGTATTGGTAGACGTTAACTTAAGATTGCTTTCCACGAACATAGTTATTTTCTTTTTAATCGATTCACATCTTAAGCAGTGAAATTTATCTATCCCTTTTTGCCATTAAATTCTGTAGAAATCACATATAATGAGAATTATTAAGTTGAGGTTCACATAAAGTTTGATTGGGATATAGTTTAGTAGTATAAAGTCTTGTTTTCCAAGTAAATAAAGACGTGTTAAGCCAGCATCTTACCATTCCATTAAGTACATCTGTTCCTATCATGTGATATTTTATAGATGATCGCTTTAGTTCACGATTTTTCGCCGGGAAATCATTCAGAATGTATGGCAGGTTTAAATGTTTACTGCTTTTTTTTTGTTTATAGTCGATTAAGTATTCGGTAGTAGCCAGTGTCGTCCTCGCATGTTGGATAAAGACATTAAGTTATTTCGATTTGCTTAAAACCACAGAGAGCAATGCATCGTGATACCGTAAATAAATCCCATTTAAGTAAATGCAAGAAAAGTAAAAAAAGACCGGTCAATATAATGTTTTCCTTTTGAGGGCCCTTTGACTTTGTCCATTAAAGTAAAATCTGTCTGATTGATGCGAGCGAATTAGCTCCCATGTTCTTTTTGAGGTGACAACGTAACGATTGAATTTCCACCGTTACCTTCAGTATGTGTGTGTGTTATAGCGTGTGCGTGGAGTGCACTCCAGAGTGAATAATGAATGATATTTTGAATGTAGTTCCTCCTTGCATGAATATTTCATAACATTACTAGTACTAACCTACATACTAAACTTTGCATGTGTTATATTATTATATGCTTATGTGTAGCTAGTGAACATTAAGTGAACTGAATGAGTGTAGTGTGGAAGGTAGTGGTGGAAATTCAGTCCAATTCCCTTAACTATTAACTTCGTTGAGATATAAATTTTATAGTTTTCCTTCGGCTGTGAGTTATGAGCTAACTTCAAGTGAGTTAAAAATAATGATTAACAGCTGATATTGACAAGTGGACATTCCTCCTGAGAAATCGAAAGCCAACATGTCGAAGGGAACGTAGGAAGCGAGATCGAACTGGCACTTATTAATTTTGTAGTAGGTGGCACTAAAATCTTAGGAATGAGTCTTAGCCCTCTCAACATAATTTTGAGTTACAGTGAGGTTTTCATTTCAAAGCTCGGTAACCTCATTCTGAATAAGTAATTGATTAAGAAAAGTGAATACTTATTTTACCCCCCTTCCCTCTTGTTGCTTTGTTACATTATTGCTAGTTAGCATTTAAGATGTAATATCTAAGGCATCCACCGAATTTACCTTTTTCATCATCTAAGGTATGAATGCTGGCTTAGCACTGTCTGTGATAGAATCATAAGAGGTTTATGTGTGCACGTTTGCCTATGACACAGGGGATAGAGAAGGAAAAATACCCGCGGAATCGGATAGAAGTTTACTGGACCAACGCTTTCAATCATCTGCATAATATGTGCAAAATCGTAGTTTGATTCAAATTTTAAAGTGATTGAGGTCGTATGAAAACTGTTTTGATTCATGGCATTCGTTAAAATTGATTTTTAATGCAGGCATTATTAGGTTTTAATTATTCTCATGGCATATACCTGCAGATCTATTGGCTTCAGGTAAATTTGATTGGAAAGCAATCTTGGGGATGGGCTTGAAAAAAAACCTGGGTGATTGAAAATTTCGAAACTATCAATAGCGACTGCCTGATCATTTGTAAATAAGCTATTTCATTAAGGCGCATGCCCTGGCATGTTGCAGCAATATTTTGAGTCGTCATCATTTCTCTGGCACTCATAGTTAACCAAGCCAACCAACCCAAGAAAGTAGAAGTTCATTCGTTTTGTAGTAAATCGATCATGCCTCCAGCTCTTTATTAATCTCCCTAACTTAATCTACTAAAGAAATCCGTAAACGTCTCAGAAATGATAGTGTAGGGTTGTAACTCCCAACTTACCTCGTTTTCACTTATCACTGTGTTCTTAAAAAACACTTCAAGATTAATGTTATAGTTAAATCTGGAAAGTCGTAATATTGCAAATATTTTATCATTGCCAAACATTAATTTACCCTGATCAAATGGAAGCATCTCAGATCGGTATAGAGATAGGATCCTCGGGCGAAAACCATTAGATTTCTCCAAACACATTAATGCTTACTCTTAACTTCCCACGGTATCGTACGATAAATACCTATATCGTGTTACAGATTGAGTTGCATTCTTGTTTCCTTAGGTATTAATCTTACGTTAATTAATTATGAGACATTTTAATAGCAGATGAAACGATGTGGTTTGAGTTTCAAATAGCATGTATCCTGTCTTAAATTCACATCATGGGTTGTACATAAGGGTGGGGGATTTTATTTAAGGAGAGAGCCAGCTGAAGTATTATGTTATATTTTAGTTCTATTACTGTGCAACGCGTGATCATTAGATTAAAATATTTTTTATTGGTAAAAACGTAATTTGAAGGTCACGGGCTGTAGTCTTTGAAAAAGATGGCTTTCAACAATAAAGTTCTTGATGTTAGAATAACATTTAAAGATGCGTAGGCTTCTGAGGTCATTTCATACATGTGGGCTTAGCGTTGCACCGCTTTCACCAAAGGCTGGGCTCCGCTTCCAGCTTCGTGAGCTTAAAAACTAAATTTCCAGTTGGAATTATTTACAGTGGTCATGCAAATGGATATTTTTGCCCTCGATCATGGCTTTATCAGCTTTTTGAGTTTAACGAGCATCCCTCCTTTGATCAATTTTATTAAGTTTTGAAATTTGTCTGACTTATGAATTCAATACTTATATTAAATCTTTCATTGGAAGATAAGTAAAATGACATTTTAAAAGGAAATTATGCAGAGATTTTTCTATGTAGGAGAATAATTTTACAAACCTGACCCCTTTTGAATTTTATTTTAACAGTAGAGGAAACAGAATTTATTTCAATGCTCTTTTTTAACGAAGAAGCCAGAAAAATACCCAGAAATAATTGATATTTCAGTAATAATTGTAAATCACGTAGCCTAGAGAAATTTATAATAATTAAACTCAAACATGTAATTTTCCCCTTAATAGATAGTGATGTGCGTTCGTATCGAATCCTCTACCACATGCAGGCATAGGCTCCGTGGGAAGGTGTTAATGGGTAGATTAAAGGTTAAATTGATGAAGGGATTCCAAAAATTTTGTCATTCATGGATGACTTATATTCTTTAAGTACAGTAGAACCCGTTAAAGATGCTTCCGATTAAGATATTATTCCGGTTAAACAACGATTTCCTAACGGTCCCTACATAACGAGTTACATTGTAAAAATACTGCTTGAGACGCTCTGCTTCCCGCTCAATACGCGAATTTTTCCCGTCCGCAGTTGCGCTACAACCCGCTTTATCCAAACGACCGCCTCCTATGATAGACAAATTCTTTCACGTTATCTATCTCCACTGTCAAATCTCATATTCCTTGTCCTAAGCGGGTTCCTATTGACCCTGACGTATCCGATTAACTTATTTCCGGAGAAGTAAAGATGATATGGTGAAAATAAAAAATATGTCTATGGAATCAGTCAACAGGCAGCGCGTTGTTCTTACTCATTTGTTGTATCAAGGACGTAAATTTTGCACAAACGTAAACCGATCAAGCAGTAAAATTCAAATATCGGGCGAGGTATTGCGGAAATCGGTCGGGGAAGGTTGAAACGAACTCTAAGAATATTGAAAAAGTACAACTCTTTTTCCTTTTTCCGTGATGAAATGGAATTTGTAACTAAGTAAGTAATTAAGTCGTTCTCTTTAGGCAACGAGGTGACCATTCTTCAAAAATATGATTTAAGGCGATGACGCTTAAGACGCGATTTTCACTTGGTATATAATTGTCAAGAGTTCTTTATTGGATAAATATGTAAGATCCTTTCCTAATTCCATAGGCAGTCATTCAAATCGTAATGAAGGGTAGGGTATTGCCTCTTGTGTTGCGTCTGGTATCGAGCCTATGAGCTACCGTCTCGCGTCTAATGTGTGCGATCCTTTTATCTAACATCTATGTCCTACCGCATTGGGACTGTCGTGTCGATTAGAGAGCCATACGTATAGTGTCTCACTTACATTCTCATCTCGCGACTCTCCTCTCTTCTGTAGCGATTAACGTCTTATGACAAGCACCCATCGTTTAGCGACCGGCGTCTTGCATCTAACGCCATTCGCATAGCGTAACTCGTGTTGCGTCATGCAACTTGGGTGCTGCGTCTATCATTTCGCTTTTAGCATGAAACATTTAATTCTCTTTCATAACGTTTCGCGTTTAGCGTAAAGCATCCAGCTTCTTGCGTTTATGGGTCTCTACTAGCGTCTACTATTCTTTTAATTAGCGTCTACGGCCTAGCGCGTTGGCTCTACCGTGTCGCGTTTTGCGTCGTGGATTTATCGTCTCCGGTGTAGTATCAGACGTATAGCTCTTCAGGTTTAGTGTCTTCCGTATACGGTGGGTCACCAGAGTCGCGACTAGCTGCTGACGCTTCGCGTATTCCGGGTACCGTCTCTCATAAAGTGGCTAGCGTCTATCGTGTCTTGACCTACGATTCCGGTTGATCTTTTTGCTTATCGCAACTAGCAAACAGATTCAACTATCTACATTCTAGAATCTCGCGTTTTTATTTCGCGTATAGCATGTTCACGTTTAGCGTCGGATTCTCATTTTTCGTGTCGCGTTTAGCGTCCAATTCAACGTCTTGCGTATTTCATGTCGCGTTTAGCATACCGCGTCTATGATCTAGCACCGTGCGTCTTGCAACATGCGTTTAGCATTTAGCGCCCAACATATAGAGTCTAGCGTCTCTTTTATAGCGTATAGTAGCGTTAGTATAGCTAACTTCAAGTGAGTAAAAAATAATGATAGTGACAAGTGACCATTCCTCTTGAGAAATCGAAAGACAACATGTCGAAGGGAAAGTAGGAAGCGAGATCAAACTGGCACTTCTTAATTTTGTAGTAGGTGGCACTAAAATCTTAGGAATGAGTCGTTCCGTCTTTGCCCTCTCAACTTAATTTTGAATTACAATGAGGTTTTCATTCCAAAGCTTTATAACCTCATTCTGCACAAGTAATTGTTAAAAAATTTGAATACTTATTTTACCTCTCTTCCCTCTTATAGGTTTCTTACCTTATTGCTAGTTAGCATTTAAGATGGATTATCTGATGGCATCTACCGAATTTATCTTTTTCATCATGTAAGTTATGAATGCTGTCTTAGAACTGTCTGTGATAGCATCTTAGAGATTTCGTGTGCATGTTTGCCTATGACACAGGGGATAGAGAAGGAAAAATACCCGCGGATCGGATAGAAGTTTAGTGGACCAACGCTAACAATCATCTGCATAGCATGTAGTTATTCACGTTTAGCATCGCATTCACATCCTTCGTGTCGCGTTTAGCGTCCAATTCACCGTTTTGCGTCTTTCATGTTGCGGTTAGCACACCGCGTCTATGATCTAGCGTCCTGCGTGTCGCAACATCCATTTAGCATTTAGCACCCAACATATAGAGTCTAGCGTCTCTTGTATAGCGTATGGTATCTTAATTATTATTTGGTATATATACCCTCACATTCAATGGCTCACGTCTTGGATCTCGCCACAAGCTTCTTAATTTAAGCACCTGGCGATTCACATCTCCGATGTAGCTTTTGTCGTCTAGCGCCAATGGTCTTGCGTGTTTCGCCTCGCTTTTAACGTGTTGCGTCTAGGTTGTGTCTTTTATATTTTGTGTGAGTTAACGCATCTTGCTTTTATCGTCTAGCAATAAGCATCTCATGTGTAGCATCTAGCGTTCATACCTTGCCTCTTACGTTTGACGTCTACCTTACGAATTTTCATGTAGAAAATCTTGTCTCTTTTATATTTGTAACTCAAAGTCAATAATTTCCGAATATGATCTAGTTTGAATTTTACTTATGGACGAATAATAATTTCTTAACTCGTATTTCCGGTGAACTTTCATCAACTTTGTTGATACTTAGAGAAATAAGAGACATTATTTGTTTTAATTCAGCAAACTTTTTTTATCACCGGATAGTCTCTTTTTAAATTGGGAACCAATTGAAGTACTGAAAGTTCTATTTAAAGTCCAAGGAAAGAAGTTCTTATACACTAAGTTAGATGCTGGATTATCGCCTCTACAACTGGATTTCCGCGTTGGGAAATATGACTCTGGAACTTTGTCAAGTTAGGGACAACTTACGTCTAACCATTGCATTATGTAGCTGCAGGTAATGTTTTAAAAAGAAACTCTTTTTGCAATCTTTTGAAACTCTTAGGATTTTCTCTTTTTTAAGAAATTTAGAATACTTAACATTCTTTTAGCTAAGCTTACATTCTTATTTTTTCAGCCAAATGCTGTATAAGAAAATTCTCACAGCCCGTTCTGCGACAACTGAGCGTGCGACAATTGAGCACGTGACAATTGAGCGCGTGACAACTGAGTGCCTGCGACAGTGGAGCGCGTCTTTTAACAATAGGTAACGTAAAAAGTATGTAATGTTAATTTTTGATAGTGTGACAGATAGAATAAATTATAGAATTACATTATAATTGGATATATCTTTGTTNTCAATGTATAAATTATGTAGTTTCTCTATTCACTTTGAAGAACATTTTTTTATTGTTTACCATCCATTATCTACGATCTGGGTCTCACAACAACAGTCTAGATTCTAGCATCTTGCACCTTACATGCTGTGTCTATCGTATTGCTTCTAGCGTCAAACATCCAGCTTCTCTTTTAAAGCATCTTGCGTTTTCTGAGTAAAATTTAGCGTCTAGCATTCGGGGCTAGCGTCTATCGACTAACATCTACTCACTTTAAATCTTGCGTATAGGGCCTAGCGCATTGGCTCTAGCATATCCTATGTAGCGTCGTATATTTTTCTTTTCTGATGTAATGTCTTAAGACAATCATCTCACATGTGTTGTCTCTCATATACCGTGTAGAGACTAGCTTCTGGCACTTTGCCTCTTTTGTGTAGCGTCTCGCATTAAGCACCTTGCGTCTACCGTGTATTACCCTACGTATAGCGTTGATCTTTTCGCTTATCGCGGCTAGCGTATAGCGTCAACCATCTAGTGCCTAGAGTCTCGCGTCATTAATTTAGCATATAGTATGTAGTTATTCGCGCATAGCGTCGCATTCACCGTCGTCCGTCATTCGTGTCGTATTTAGCATACCGTCTATAATCTAGCGTCTAGCTTCCTGCGTCTCGAACAAGCTTCTAGCATATATCGTCTCTTATATAGCGTATGGCATACCACATTAATTTTTAAATATATATATACTCAAATATGAAGTGGCTCACCATTCTCACCATCGTCTCGCCCCAGGCGTCGTAATTAAGGACCTTGCGATGAATATTTTCGATGTTGGGTTTAGCGTCTTGCGCAAATCGTCCTGCATCTGGCGGTTTGCTCTGAATGTGTTGCGTCTCGGTAGCGTCTCATATAGTTTCCGTCTCGCGTTTAGCGACTAGTAATAGGCGTGTCGTATGTAGCATCTAGCGTTCACGGCTAGTTACTCACGGTTAGCGTCTACTGTCTTTTATCTGGGGTTTGGACCTAGCGTATTGGGTCAAACCTCTCGCGTGTAGCGTCTCATGCGTCTCTCCTGCTTTGTAACCCATGTCACAAAGCAAGGGTAGCGTAATATCATCTCAAGAGTAACGTCTTAAATATACCCACTTGCGTCTTGCGTTTCGTGTCTAGCTTCTGCCGTCTAGCGCGGAGCGTTTCGTGTATCGCATCTATTCCTTGGGTTTTAGCATCTAGCATCTCGCGTATTTACCTTCGAGTAATAAATCTACCGTCTTGCATATAGAATCTACTGTTCAATCGTGTTGCGTCTCGCCTCACTTTGTAGCGTATAATTTCTAGCGACAAGCGCCAATCGTGTGGCGTCCGGCTTCTAACGCCTACCACGTGTCTCTTCTACCGTCTTGAATCCTGCGAGTTGCATCTATCGTTTTCCTTGTAACGTGAAACTTCTCTTAAAAGCGTGTTGCGTTTTGATTGTAGCGTCTAGCGTTTGCGGCTAGCGACTCCCAAATAGCGTACACTAACTATAATCTAGCGTCTAGGGCCTAGCGCGTTGGCTCTTGCGTGTCGCGTCCAGAGTCGGGCATTTTTCGTCTGCGGTGTAGTATCTGACGTCGAGCGTTTCACGTATGGTATTCAGGTATACCGTGCTACACCAGACTAGCGACTAGCTTCTTGCGCATTGCGTCTCTAGGGTAGCGTCTCACATTAAGCGCCTTTCGTCTATCGCATCTCGACCTACGTTTAGCGTTAATCTTTTTGTTTATCGCGGCTAGCGCATGGCTTCAACCATCTAGTTACTAGAGTCACTCGTCTTTAGTTTCGCGTTTAGCATGTAGTTATTTGCGTATAGCGTCGGTTTCACATTCTTGCGTCTTTCTTGTAGCGCTTAGTATAGCGAGTCTATCATCTACCTTCTAGCGTCCTGCGTCTCGCATGTAGCCTCTAGCATCTAGCGTCTCGTGGCTAGCGACTCTTGTATATCGTATAGTATATCTCAATTATTGTTTAGGATATATACTCTAACATGTAGTAGGCCACGTCTAGCGACTCGCCGAAAGATTCGTAATTATAGGACCTAGCGATTAACATCTCCGATGTTGTGTTTAGCGTCTAGCACCAATATTNCGTTTCGCGTCTAGCGCTGAGCGTATAGTGTATCGCGTATATCGCTTGGCTTCTAGCATCTTGCGTCTCGCATGTTAACTTTCCATTAATGTATCTACCGTTTTTCGTCAAGCCTACAATGAGCCAGTGTATGGAGACACGCCTCTCTCGCGTAGCGTGTAACGCGATTTTCGCGTATGGTATAGTTATGTCGCCATGGGCTTCGTATACAGTGGGGAAAAAGTAGCTAGAGTAAAGGAAATGCATCTGTAGATCCGATTTCACCAACCTCAAATGCCCGAAGATTGTCGTTTAGGGTATTAAGTGTTTGTAGAAACCATTAAATTATTAGGGCTGCCTATAGAGATGGAAATTATCTTTTTTGGCATGCAGTAAGCCATGTCATACCATGCCAAATGCCATTTCCTATGTCAGCATGTAGTACAGGATTCCCTTTTAGACAACTAACTCTTTCCATGCTTACTATATATTCAAGGGTGAAATTGCAAAGCTCAGAACGTAAATACAGAGTTATTACACTATTCCCTGTATATGATTCCACCGCGTTCGAGTAACTTCCAAGTCTGCATCCAGAAATTCTTGTGCCCTTTTTACTTTTGCACCTCAAAGTCCATAATTGCCCAAAAGGATATAGTTTGAGTATTAATTCGGGACAAAGAATAAGCTGAAAACTAGCATTTACTGTGAGCGTTCATAAACATAGCAGATTTTAAATGAAGTATATTGCAGTATTCCTTTTAATTCAGCAAATTTAGCGATAAAGCCAGCTGAGTCTTCCTTGTTGAATCGTAGAAGATGCGTGTAAGAAAACGTTAACCATTTAAATCCAAGTCAGACAAATTTTATAATACCGTCGTATTTGCTTAAAGCATGTACAAATTTAGTTAAATATAGACAGAAGACTTTTCTCTGCTCCCACTAATGATTCATTTTAAATTTATCGCCACGTTGCATTGTTACCCCAGGGAGTCAAGTTATCAACGATAAAAATAATAGTAATAATTATGTACTAAAATATGAAAGCCTGTATATATTTAATTCCATTGATATTTTTGACATCCCATTTTCCTAACTATTGGCGACATAGGGTAAAATATAAGAATACCTAAACTCCTATTGGAAGGATTTACAATATTTAAAGATCAATTCCTTAGAGTAAATAATATTACAGTAAAAGTTAAAATTATACATTGAAGGGACGGGGGGAATTAACTGGAATCCGTACTGCATTACCACTGTGATTAATTCTAACTCATGAACTGGCAATTAATAGATTAAGGTACCGTGGTGGGAAAATGGGAAATGACGAAACTATAACGTTTCGGGTATTAATAGTCATTGTTGTTAATGGTCATAAGATTTGCGGCCTTAAATGTAGAATGCAGAAGGGTTAATACAATGGTTGATCGTTGGTGATCAACCTTCATGGGTAACGGAGTTGTTTTAGAAGGACGGTTTAGATATTTTTTTTTTAATCGATTCACGTCTTAAGCAGTGAAATGTATCTATCCCTGTTTACCATTTTCTTCTGAAGAAATCACATTTAATGAGAATACTTAACTTGATGTTCACATAAAGCTTGAATGGGATATAGTTTAGTAGTATAAAGTCTTGTTTCAAGGTAAATACAGACGTGTTAAGCCAGCATCTTACTATTCCATTAAGTACATCTGTTCCCATCATGTGATATTTTATAGATGATCGGTTTAGTTCACTATTTTTATCCGGGAAATCATTCAAAATGTATGGAAGGTTTAGATTTTTACAGCTTTTTTTGTTTGTAGTCGATTAAATTTGCGGTAGTTGCCAGTGTCGGCCTCGCATGTTGAATAAAGACATTAAGTTATTCCGATTTGCTTATAACCACAGAGAGCAATGCATCGTGATACCGTAATTAAATCCCATTTAAGTAAATGCAAGAAAAGTAAAAATAGACCGGTCAATATAATTTTTTCCTTTTGGAGCACCCTTTGACTTTATATTTTTATCCATTAAAGTAAAATCTGTCTGATTGATGCGATCGAATTAGCATCCATGTTCTTTTTGAGGTGACAACGTAAGGATTGAATTTCCACCTTTACCTTCAGTATGTGTGTGTGTGTTATAGTGTTATAGTGTGTGCGTGGAGTGCACTCCAGGGTGAATGGTGAATGATATTTTGCATGTAGTTCCTCCTTGCATGAATATTTGATAACATTACTAGTACTAAGCTACATACTAAACTTTGCATGTGTTATATTATTATATGCTTATGAGTAGTTAGTGAACATTAAGTGATCTGAATGAGTATAGTGTGGAAGGTAGTGGTGGAAATTCAGTCCAATTCCCTTAACTATTAACTTCGTTGAGATATTAATTTTATGGTTTTCCTTCGGCTGTGAGTTATGAGCTAACTTAAAGTGAGAAAAAAATAATGGTAGTTACAAGTGACCATTCCTCTTGAGAAATCGAAAGCCAACATGTCGAAGGGAAAGTAGGAAGCGAGATCAAACTGGGACTTCTTAATTTTGTAGTATGTGGCACTAAAATCTTAGGAATGAGTCGTTCCGTCTTTGCCCTCTCAACTTAAATTTGAATTACAATGAGGTTTTCATTTCAATGCTCGGTAACCTCATTCTGCGCAAGTAATTGATTAAAAATTTGAATACTTATTTCACCCCGCTTCCCTCTTATAGCTTTCTTACATTATTGCTAGTTAGCATTTAAGATGGATTATCGCATGGCACCTACCGAATTTACCTTTTTCATTATGTAAGGTATGAATGCTGACTTAGCTCTGTCTGTGATAGCATCTTAGAGATTTCGTGTGCATGTTTGCTTATGACACAGGGGATAGAGAAGTAAAAATACCCGCGGAATCGGATAGAAGTTTAGTGGGTCAACGCTAACAATCATCTGCATAGCATGTAGTTATTCACGTTTAGCGTCGCATTCTCATCCTTCGTGTCGCGTTTAGCGTCCAATTTACCGTATTGCGTCTTTCATGTCGCGGTTAGCACACCGCGTCTATGATCTAGCGTCCTGCGTCTTGCAACATGCGTTTAGCATTTAGCGCCCATCATATAGAGTCTAGCGTCTCTTGTATAGCGTATAGTATCTCAATTATTATTTAGTATATATACCCTCACATTCAATGGCTCACCTCTAGGATCTCGCCACAGGCTTCTTAATTTAAGCACCAGGCGATTCACATCTCCGATGTAGCTTTCATCGTCTACCGCCAATGGTCTTGCTTGTTTCGCCTCGCTTTTAACGTGTTGCGTCTAGGTTGCGTCTTTTATATTTTATGTAAGTTAACGCATCTTGCTTTTATCGTCTAGCAATTAGCATCTCATGTGTAGCATCTAGCGTTCATACCTTGCCTCTTACGTTTGACGTCTACCTTACGAGTGTTCATGCAGAAAATCTTGTGTCTTTTATTTTTGTAACTCAAAGTCAATAATTTCCGAAAATGATCTAGTTTGAATTTAGCTTAGGGTCGAAGAATAATTTATTAACTCGTATTTCCGGTGAGCTTTCATCAACTTTATAGATACTTAGAGAAATAAAATACATTATTGGTTTTAATTTAGCAAACTTTTTATATCACCGGATAGTCTCTGCTTAAATTTGGAACCAATTGAAGTTCTAAAAGTTATATCTAAAGTCCAAGGAAAGATGTTCTTATACACTAAGTTAAATACTGGATTGTCGCCTCTACAACTGGATTTCCGTGTTGGGAAATATGACTCTGGAACTTAACTGTCTCTAACTTAACTGTCAAGTTAGGGACAATTTACGTCTAACCAATGCAGTATGTAGAGTCAGGTGATGTTTTGAAAAAACCTCGTTTTTGCAATCTTTTGAAACTCTTAGGATTTTCTCTTTTTTAAGAAATTAAGAATACTTAACATTCTTTCAGCTAAGCTTAAATTCTTATTTTTTCAGCCAACTGCTGTATAAGAGAATTCTCACAGCCGGTTCCGCTGTGAGAACTGAGCGTGCGACAATTGAGCGCGTGACAATTGAGCGCGTGACAACTGAGTGCCTGCGACAGTGGAGTGCGTCTTTTAACAAAAGGTAACGTAAAAAGTATCTAATGTTAATTTGAGATAGTCTGACAGATAGAATAAATTATAGAATTACATTATAATTGGATATATCTTTGTTAAATCACTGTTGACGGCCGTATTTCGTTTAAATTTCGCCGGTTTCTGTTTACTACAGAAGGTGGATTACAGATTTTTTTTTAAATTTAAATGAACTTTAACCACTATGTTATACTATTTCAACATTATTTTTAATATGAACACTATACAATATTTTTTATCATTTATATTTTTAACTCTTTTCGGAAAATTTTTCACGTTTTCTTCGAGCACTGTTTGAGGAAATATACATAGACTAATAAGGAAACGCGTAAAATTATTTAACGTTAAGCTTATCGCTCTTTTGAGTAAAAAAGCAAAATAAATTAATTTCTCCAACTTGATCAGTGAAATATCTCAAGCGATTACATTATATCTTCACTTTAAAATCCTTCAAATGCAGGGTTATAAAGGCTATGTTAGAGCTCTTATTATTATCATCTAAAGATCTTCCAGCTATCATTTTTTTAATAATAAGCAAGCTATAATATTTACAACAATTACTGGTTGAAAAAGTGATTCAATCCTGAAAATATTCTAAATTTAGGAAATGAATTTTACACCAACGTTTACTATATTTTAGCCGTTAATGAATGGATAAAGTCATTTTCAGCAAGCAATAGTAAGTGAACTAAAATTAATATTTCGACAAAATGATTTACTACGGAAACATTTTCGTTATCTTTGTAACTAACAATTTCTTCCCATCTTGACACTATAAAAGTTTCCTTCCAAAACCTCAAAGCGATTCTTTAACTTCGTATTGCAATTAAATTTTTAATTTTGTAATTTTTTATCTAAACGACAGTTAAATCGATATGACTGTGATATCCCTAAAACAGCACAATAGGTATTCCTTTGAAGAGCTTATTATCGTCGTAATTAGTATAGTATTGTTGAAAGTTCTTCGACTGCTTTGGTCACTTCGCACATATACAAGAAGACAGAAAATGTTGATGAAGAAAAGCAAGAAGAAATACAAAACTCAGCAAATCCCCCTCTATTCTCCCAGAAGAAGTAACAGAGGCCATCAAGAAGATGAAGAATGGAAAGGCAGGAGGAGATCATGGAGTTGTAGCAGAATATCTGAAACTTGGTGTTACAGAAATATCTCCTGTCCTAGCGCAGTAATTCACTAATTGCCTTAGAAAAGGGAGAATTCCAAAGGAATGGAACCATGCAAAGATTGTCCTTCTGCACAAGAAAGGAAGCAAGGAAGCTTTGAAGAACTACCGCCCCATCAGCCTCCTTCCTGTTATTTACAAAACGTTCATGAGAGTAATAGCTGCACGTCTGAAGACGTCCCTGGCAGCTGCGCAGCCCAGAGAACGAGCTGGATTTCGCAAGGGATTCAGCACTATGGGCCACATCCACACGCTGCAAGAAATTATCAGCAGAAAAAACGAATACGAGATGCCACTAGTACTCTGCTTCGTGGACTATGCCCAGGCCTTTGACTCGGTAAGTATCTCCTCCACACTGGAAGCACTGGGGAAACAAGGGATAGATGCCAAGTACATCCAACTTTTACGCAGCATCTACAAGGAC
>KZ309586.1:0-19932 GCA_000376725.2 Ladona fulva
AAATGTAATAGATCTATATGCTTCGAATTCGCTACGAGCCTCATTCTTCGCTTTAATTTTGATGTCTAAATATTTCAGCCGCTGTTCTTCGTATTTAACACTGATATTCGGAAAGGACTTCATACGCGAATGAATAACTCTCTGTTTTCTTTGGAGAGAACGTAATTTCGGTCATAACTTGTATACTCTCAGGTTCTCCATTGAAAAAGATATGATCAATACAACTTTTTACTACTGTAATCCTTTTAACCTCTTCCCTAGTGTAATTGGAAATGATTGATGCAAACCCATAACGGACGAGCATATCTCTATATCTGATTGAATTAATATTTAGTTTATCTTTGGTATTTATGTTTATATCCCCTATTATTATCGTTGTTCCTATATTTTTATCCAAGATTAGCTGTTCTAGTTCTTCAATGAATAACTGAGTATTTAGCTGGGATGGTCTGTAAATTGCAAGAAGTGTTAAGGTTTTACTATCTATTGTCATATTTAATGCCAGTAGCTCATAATTTTTAGTTGTTATTAGTTCTGATTTAGCTGGTATATCCTGTCTAACGAATATCACTAAACCCCCTCCTCGACAGGATTGTCTTAAGTTGAAGAAAAGTTTATAGCCAGGAATTTTATAAAGTTGAACTTTATCCTGATGTATATTTACCTCAGATAGAATGACACTGCATATGTTTTTGCCCAAAAAAGAATTTAAGTAAATTAAGAAGGAATCCCAATTTGGTTTTTTCTGTATCTACTTTTGAGTTAATTACTTCAGATAGAGAATCATACTCAGAGCTCTTTACAGATGTACAAGTAGTTTTTAAAAAGTGAAAAAGATCCATCGTTAACATAATAATTTAAGCAAATTTAACAATAGTAGTACTTATTGGAACTTAGGGGAGTTACATTATTTTTGAAAGGTCACATTCGCTGTAAATTTTTAGGGGTGAAGTGTCCTCGTTCCTTTTAACTAGGATAACACCATCCTTAACCCATAAAAATTTGTAGCCCAATTCCCTAGCTTTAGTCTTACTCTTCCAGAAGAGGTTCTTGAAGTAGGGAGTGAGGCAATCATTAATAAAAACATTACATTTATAAAGTTCACATATCTCTGGACATTTGAGGTTTCGCCGTTTTTCTGAGAATTTTTGCTTAAAAGATTTGCACTTGAACAACGACGTTTACGTCTCTTTTTTCGTTCCGCGTTTCGTAAGAATACACCTCGTCGATGTCATTTTCTTTTAAATTTTCGATATTTAAGGTATTACCTAATTTTATTACTTCTTTTTTTAAGGTTTTACTCCCAATTTTCTCTTTAACAATACCGGCAAACTCAAGACTGGACAAAAGTTCCTTTTGTTCTAGTTGTGTATAGTGACGAGAATGTCTATATTTTTCTTGGAAAACGTGACAATACGTAACCGCCATCTTTGGGTAGCTTGTCCATACACTTATTGAATTAATTGTGGTATTAATGTATTACAAGACTAACGCTAGGCGTCAAATAGATTGACCTCACTTCCGTTCCAGACCACGTTGTTTATTGTTCACAAAGAAACACTATTTCAGTTTGAACCGTTGCAGTACAATGATAAAATATACACTTTAGTACTCTTCACACCTCTGAACACCACCCTATGGAACAAAAATCGCGGTACAGTGTTACATTGAGTTACGAGTTTAATTCGTTCCGTGACCGAGCTCGTAAGTTAAAATACTCGTATCTCAAATCAATTTTCCTCATTGAAATTAATTGAAATGTGATTAATTTGTGCCAGAACACAAAAAAGCATTCAAATGTTTAAAAGAATATTTTCCACATAAAAAATATATTTATTAAGAACAAACATTGTATACAAACAAAATGAAACCAAATAAAAGATAGTGGAAAGAAATAAACATATTGGCAAATTCAATTAGCGTATGGTACGTACGTATTGATACGTATACATTACGTATTGATTTTTTCCTTTCCCTTACTTTTGCTTCACTTTTTCTTCTTCAGTAATTTTTTATTCGAGGTATTTCTTAAAGGCAGGGCCAAATACCAAGTTGACCCACTCCACAAAAAACTTCCTGGTGACCCACGCCTTTGGGTTTGCCCTCCACATAACCTGTAGCTTCTCTTTTATAACCTTATGTGTCTTGAAGGCTCTGGGGTTTTCTGAGTGGTATACGAGGAGCGGCTTAACCTTGCAGTCGCCACTCGCATTTGCACACAGTGCTAGAGTCAACCTATCCTTCATTGGCTTGTGACCTGGCATCTTCTTTTCTTCTGCCGTTATATAAGTTTTGTTTGGCATTTTTTTCCAGAAGAGTCCTGTCTCATCACAGTTGAACACTTGTTGGGGGAGGTATCCATGGGCTCCGATTAATTCAGTAAAAGTTTTCACAAATTCCTCAGCCGCCATAGAATCAGAGCTCGCTGCCTCACCGTGCCTGACAACAGAGTGAATACCGGTCCTTTTCCGAACCATCCCCGACTGGCTTTGAACTGCTCCTGTACCTGGGCTCTGCTGCAGCAAATCTGCGTAAATGACTCCTCGCAAATTATACTCTCAGTCACAGTGTCTCCAGCGAGCTGCTTCTCTGTTAACCACAAAAGCAGCAGATTCTCCATCTTTTCATGGACAGAGTTGCGTAGCTTTGAAATAATTTTAACACCCTTAGCAGGAGTTA
Source organism: Ladona fulva (assembly GCA_000376725.2). Taxonomy (NCBI): domain Eukaryota; kingdom Metazoa; phylum Arthropoda; class Insecta; order Odonata; family Libellulidae; genus Ladona; species Ladona fulva. The sequence continues at coordinate 2,680 of KZ309586.1, forward strand.
TAGCCTTTATCGAGTCCTTCTGTTTCAGAAAAGTACATATCGTAGAAGTCGTGCGATCACTGAATTGCCAAGTCTATGACTCATGTTTGTCCATTATCTCACGCTTTAATTCCATGGATATCACCTTTTTCCTTTTCTCACCACTGTTCTTTACACTCATCTTCTTAGGACTCATAGTTATATGAAAAAATAATTAAATAACTACTAAAGTTCCAAAAAACACAAAATTAAATCAAATCGACAATAGATGCTTCTGATGCGAAGTGAACATGTGAATTGAACGCGGAAGACTCAGCGGTGGCTCGCTATGCCAACTGGCTGTGACGTCACCGAGGCTGGCTCGTATCTCAAATTTTGACTCGTATCTCAGGCAAAAACTGGACCCTAGTGACGGCTATTATCTCAAAAAACCCGTATGTTGGGGCACTCGTATCTCAAGGCACCACTGTAGTACGAAATAACGTAATACGTGCAGAGCCTTCCCGCTGCAAGCACTGTGAGAGACGATTCACGGATAGTCACAAATATTCCACTTCTTGACAGTAAAACGCCTTCCCATCAACCTCGTCAAAGCACAACAAGCCAAGGTACTCAATAAAAGTGATAGGTATCAAGGATACTCGCCTTTTCCACAAACAATACGTGTTTTCAATGCACCACCACACAAGCACTCCTCTCCACTCTTTGCCAACTGCAATAATAATAATAATTCAATTTATTATTGCACACAATTAGCTACTTACAAAAAACATAGAGATATAGTTAGTTACAAAAGTTCAACAGCAAGGTCCTCAGAAGGCTCATCCGAAGGTGCCTGATTTATACAGTCCCGGTCCCGTCAGACTTTTTTCAAGTCCATCCTTCCTTGGGATTTTTCCTGGGTGCGCACCATCTTGCGCAAAGTCATCCTTACCCATTTTCCTGGATTTATACAGTGTTGAAATGTTATTATTTTTAAAGTGTTATAGTTGCTAAAGTTAACCGAATTATATATTACATTATTTAAAATATTACACATTATATAACCTACCATATTATAATATTTACAATGTTACAAATTACATGATTTACATAATTACATGTAATTAATAATTACACTATTACATATAATACATTTTTACTGTAATTCCATGGAATTTTCTAGAAGCCAGCTTTTAATTTTTCTTTTTGCTTCTCCAAGCTTTCCTATGCCATGGAGGTTATATGGAAGTTTGTTAAAAATGGCCCCTACAGCTACATTTAAATTTCTTGCTCCATGATTGTTGTAGTATGATGGTGTCTGGTATCTTATTCTTGGCCTCTTTGCCATGGAATGATGCTGAATTATTTTATTTTTGTATTTTTTATTGTAATAATTATCAATAAGTATGACATATTTGTATAGCTGTGTAAAAGGAAGGAGACCAGTTTTTTTATAACAGTCATGTTTGTTTTTATTACCTGCTTCATTGTAAATGTATTTAATTATTCTGTTTTGAATTTTAATTAGTCTACCAAGATAAGTTTTATATGTACCACCCCACACCGATATGCCATACCTTAAGAGGGATTCTACAAGAGAGCAATACATTATTTTTTTAGTTTTCAATGGTAGCATGTCCTTCACAAAATAAAATTGATAAGATAACTTTTTTAATTTATTAGAAACAAAATTAATATGGTACTTAAATTTAAAATTTTCATCAATTATTATACCCAAGTAATTATAGCTAGATACTTGTTGTATAACATGACAACTACATGAAATAGTTTTTACGTTATTTGTGTTTAGTGCGTGCAGACAACTATGGTTGTGGNTTTAGATTTAGATATAGAATTTTACCCCGCGAGCCGCCGATTGGCGTATGGCAGGGGGTGTATCAACACCAAATATTCATACCTAATCTATCCTGTTAGCCTCTCTAATGCCCCGAGGAAAAAACGACCAGAAGTCAATTTACCATCATATTAAGATCTTCCTTAATGACATAACAGATGTTGCGAAGTCTTTATGAACCGAGACAAGAGCAATATCATCTGCATACATAAATATTTGACAGTGTTTGACCACAAAGAATATACCATTGATATATAAGGTAAAAAGAATTGTTCTAGCACAGACCCATGAAGTGAGGTGAGACTCATGAAGTGAGGAACTCCATTACTGATGTTTCTCATTTCACTATGGTAATTATTTAGTTTAACAGTCATTTGTCTGTTGTTTATGTAGTATTTGAACCAATTGAGGAGATTTTCTCGGACACCAATTTTCTGCAGTTTTTTGAGCAAAATGTCAAAGTTGACACAATGAAATTCAAGTCCAGAAAAAGAACAATTACATTATTATTTCTATCAAGATTTTAATTGATGTAATTGCTAAAGTCTTCCAATAAATTCTTAGTCCCTTTCTTTTGTTGAAAGGCATACTGATACACTGATATATGTTTATGTTTAAGAGCAAAGTTCATCAAATATTTAGCTATGTACTTCTCTAATATTTTATCAATGCATGATAATATAGAGATTGGCCTGAAGTTGTTGTAGTCATTCTTCAATTTGCCTTTGGGAATAGGTTTTACAATAGCTATTTTTAATTCTTTTGGTAGAATACCTTGGTTCAGACTACAATTGATGAAGTGTGTGACAAGTTTTAGCAGAGTTATATGATTTTTTATATCTTTTATCCTAATGCTATCAAAACCTGCTCCTTTATTTTTCATTTCCTTCACTATCCTTTTAACATCATCTACTGTAGCTTCCGGTATAAATAGTGAGTTACACTGATTAACATCGTCATCATTACTCAGTCTACTATTGCATGCTATTTTGAGTTTTGCAATGTCATCTGTGAATATTTTACAAAAGTTAGAAGAAACTTGAGCTGTGTCCTTTTTTTTATCCAAACATTTAACAATAAGTGAATCACTATTTTCAACATTTCCCTTACCTATTAATTTATTTATTAACATCCAGGTGGACTTACTATCTTTAGAATGTTCAAATAAGTCCTGATAATATTTGTTTTTTGCTTTCCTTAGTTCTGATACTGCATTATTTCTTAATATCATATATCTTTCTTTGTACTCTTTGTTGGTTGGACAGCTTTTATGTTTTTTGAATGCAAGATCTCTTTCCCTTACCAGAGAAAGTAGATATTCATTAAACCATTCTTTATTGTTTTGTCTATTGGTTGGCTTGTTCTTTATAACTTTTGCTTCAACATAGAATTTCTTCAAAGTTGAACTAAGTATTTCATAGATAATATCAGGATTTGTGTTCTTAAATGCTTCTTCCCAATCATGATTTTGTATTTTGTTATAAACTTTTTTCTCATCTATAAATTCTATACAAGTATCATGAGATATGTTTGTTAGCCTTATGTTAATAGGTATTGAAATTTTGATGCCAATAACATAGTGGTCTGATATTTTACTTTTAACAATGATTCCTTCTGAGATAAGGGTTTTAGATCTAATATAAATGTGATCCAGACATGACTGTGTAAGTATGTTATTAACTACTTCCTCTCTTGTGTAGCTATTAATTATTTCATCATAGCCATTTTGAGTAAATAAGTCCCTATACTCAGTAACATATTTATCTAATTTGTTGCAAATGTTAATGTTTAAATCACCAAGTACAATAATATTATGATTTTTTATTTTATTCAGAACTTCTTCTAGTTCATCTAAAAAGGAACTTTTACTTGTATTTGGGGGTCTGTAACATGTAACAAAAGAAAATTCTGATCCATGTATAACTACTTTACCTAGTAGTGATTCAAAAGACATGGTATTAAGATTACAAGATTCATTAAATTCCAAGGCACAGCTGACATACAGGACAATTCCCCCTCCTCTTTTATCTTTTCTGAGTTTTTTGTATGTTTTATAACCTTCGATGTCATAACACCAAACATCATCAGTTTGTATAAATACCTCAGTCAAAGCTAATATGTGTATGTCTATGTGTTGTGATAAATTATGTAAAGTTAGTTTTAGTTCATCAAAATGTTTTTTAATTGATCTTATGTTGAGATGGAAGGCATGGAAGTCTGAGTAATTTTTATATATTAGATTTAAATTGCAGGTTTCAAATATTTGGCAATGTGGCTTCTGAATGTTTATGAATTCAAAGTCATTCATAGTAAATTATTTACGATAATAGTGTATTACAATAATAAAATAGCNTATGGAAGTTTGTTAAAAATGGCCCCTACAGCTACATTTAAATTTCTTGCTCCATGATTGTTGTAGTATGATGGTGTCTGGTATCTTATTCTTGGCCTCTTTGCCATGGAATGATGCTGAATTATTTTATTTTTGTATTTTTTATTGTAATAATTATCAATAAGTATGACATATTTGTATAGCTGTGTAAAAGGAAGGAGACCAGTTTTTTTATAACAGTCATGTTTGTTTTTATTACCTGCTTCATTGTAAATGTATTTAATTATTCTGTTTTGAATTTTAATTAGTCTACCAAGATAAGTTTTATATGTACCACCCCACACCGATATGCCATACCTTAAGAGGGATTCTACAAGAGAGCAATACATTATTTTTTTAGTTTTCAATGGTAGCATGTCCTTCACAAAATAAAATTGATAAGATAACTTTTTTAATTTATTAGAAACAAAATTAATATGGTACTTAAATTTAAAATTTTCATCAATTATTATACCCAAGTAATTATAGCTAGATACTTGTTGTATAACATGACAACTACATGAAATAGTTTTTACGTTATTTGTGTTTAGTGCGTGCAGACAACTATGGTTGTGGATTTTTAGATTTATTCTGTCTCTCACAAGTGGCCTATTTTTTATGTCCATTATTACTGTTTTATTTTCATTGATTATCAGTTCATTATCATGGCACCAATTTACAATCATATTAAGATCTTCCTTAATGTACATAACAGATGTTTCAAAGTCTTTATGAACTGAGACAAGAGCAACATCATCTGCATACATAAATATTTTACAGTGTTTGATCACTGAGAATATACCATTGATATATAAGATAAAAAGAAGTGGTCCTAACACAGACCCTTGAGGAACTCCACTACTGATGTTTCTCATTTCACTATGGTAATTATTTAGTTTAACAGTCACTTGTCTGTTGTTTACATAGTCTTTGAACCAATTGAGGAGATTTCCTCTGACACCAATTTTCTGCAGTTTTTTGAGCAAAATGTCAAAGCTGACAAGATCAAATGCCTTGCTCAAGTCCAGAAAAAGAACAATTACATTATTATTTCTGTCAAGATTTTTATTGATGTAATTGCTAAAGTCTTCCAATAAATTCTTAGTCCCTTTCTTTTGTTGAAAGAAAGCATACTGAAGCACTGAGATATGTTTAATAGCAAAGTTCATCAAATATTCAGCTATCTACTTCTCTAATATTTTATCAATACATGATAATATAGAGATTGGCCTGAAGTTGTTGTAGTCATTATTCAATTTTCCTTTGGGAATAGGTTTTACAACAGCTATTTTAAATTCTTTTGGTAGAGTACCATGGTTCAGACTACAATTGATGAAGTGTGTGACAAGTTTTAGCAGAGTTATATGATTTTTTATATCTTTTATCCTACTGCTATCAAAACCTGCTCCTTTATATTTCATTTCCTTCACTATCTTTTTAGCATCGTCTACTGTAGCTTCAGGTATAAATAGTGAGTTACACTGATTAACATCATCATCATTACTCAGTCTATTATTGCATATTATTTTGAGTTTCGCTATGTCATCTGCGAATATTTTACAAAATTTGGTTTTGGTCGGCATTGGTTTTATTTTTTAAATTTGGTTTTATTCAGCACTTCTTTCTAGTTCATCTAAAAAGTGCCTTTACTTGTATTTCTGGGTCTGTAACATGTAATAATAGAGAATTCTGAGCCATGTATAATTACTTTACCTAGTAGTGATTCAAAAGATATGGTATTAAAATTACATTCGTGAAATTCTAAGGCACAGCTGACATACAGGACAATTCTCCCTCCTTTTTTGTCTTTATACCCTTCAATGTCATAACACCACAGACCTTCAGTTTGTATAAATACCTCAGTCAAAGCTAATATGTCTATATGTTGTGATAAATTATGCAAAGTTAATTTAAGTTCATCAAAATGCTTTTTAATTGATCTTATATTGAGATGGAAGTCTGAGTAATTATTATAATTTAGATTTAAATTGCAGGTTTCAAATATTTGACAATGTGACTTTTGAATTTTTATGAAAGCAAAATCATTCATACTTAATCATTTATGAAGATAATATATATTACAATAATAAAATAGCAATAAAATATTCAACTTACCCAGGAAATAAGATGAATCTAGGAGCTAATTTGATGGGCAAGTTATTTTGCATAAGTCTGCTACTTTCATTATTTTAATAATCTGACTATTTTCATCTTTATTACTATGATATTATTATTTTTTATAGAGCGCAGAGTCCCATGATAGCCCAAGAAATTGAAGGAGGGATCGTTCTGTCGTGGTAGCTTAGAGGATAGAGCACCCGCCCGGGTTTTACCCGGGTTCGATTCCCGGCTGCGGCAGACTTTTTCTCTTTCAATTTCTACATCTCAATTCAAAGCGTGTGAACCATGCGTTTCTCGTCGCTTTTCTATGATATTGTTGTTCTTAAACCAGCAATTTTAAAGTTTTTTTCTTTTGCCTTCTGTTTAGCCTTCCACAGCAGACTGCTAAAGTACCAAGTTAGATGATCATTGAGAAAAATTTGACGACTGTATTTACATGTAATCTTAATGCAACCTTATGAATCCCTATTTACTTACCTATATCCTACTTGCATGTAACCCACAAGCAAGGGATGTGAAAATGCAATGCAGTTTCACATCCCTCGCATAGTACATATCTACTGTCGCAAAGCAGCATTTGTTTACATCTGAAGCATTCCATGTCGCGTCACCAGCGCCAGCTATCGTATTTCCGCACGTCACTTCTGGTCCGAAACCACGTTTTTTTGTAAATTTACAAAAACCACAATTTCCGTGCAGGTCTTCATAGTAAAGATAAATATATTAACACGCAATATGTATCACACCTCTGGCCACCACCGTACAGCACAAAACACCGTATATTTGTCCAGCAATAAACTGATAACTGCACGCACTGCTCTTGCAGTAAATGTAAATTAGACGTGTAGTAAGTCAATTAGAGTTTTTTCCTAGTTTTTAGACGGTGAAAATGGATTTCTACTTTTGTGTTAACACAAAAGAAGGTGTAGAATGTAAGAAAAGTTACCACTTTCAATGATACTACGAACTCCCAAAAAAAATCGCACTTAATTCACCACCACTCAAAACACTCACCACTCCACTCTAATAATATTAATATACATACATACCCACATTTAAATCTGAAGAATTTATAAAAGAGGAAAAGAATAAGTTTAAAAGAGATTGAAAAAATACATAGAAGAAAAATTCTTTGTGGGTTTAAAAACCAATGTTAAAACTCATGAAAATATACACCACAGCAGGGAGAAGAAGTTTGAAGAAATCTCCCGAACAAATTTTAATTAGATAGCTATATTGACACCTCTTTTGAATATGCCGTTAAGAAGAACTCGCTAACTGTAACAAAAATTATCGAATGCTAAACCAATGCCTTCAGCAGTTTGCCGTCCCCCAAAATCCCTAATCTACTAATGACATCCAATTCTGAGCTCGACCCTTCGGAGGAGCTGACAATCGTTCTTTGTGAACTTTTCTCGATCTTTCCTCATTCTCCTTTTTACTCCCCAAAGCCCCTCCCTCCTTGGGAACCACCGCATCATCACAGCTCGCAAAATTATTTACGAGAAATGTGGCAGAACTAATTAAGAGTCGTGGTAATTAGCGGCCTTCCTGGGAGAGACCAACTCGTAATGACTCACCCTCTGAGATTCCGAGCGCAGAGAAGCGAGCTTATCAGGGAAAGGTGCTGCTCAACGTGGAGTAGGAATTTTTCATTTCTGCGTGCTATCTTAAGTTTACAACCCTTTCGTAAATGCATGTGAAAACAAGCCAAATGTTCCGCATTTGAATATAGCTGTCGTTTTGCCTTAGTAGTCCCTAGTTAATTGTTATGTGGGCTAAACAATACATGCAGTATTATTTGCAGGTTAATAAATAATTTAGATGTTATCTTACGTTAAAGACTAATAAGCAATTACAACTAAGTTGGAATTTCAGCCTTAGTTTTTATTATTCAGTATGCTTCGGGTTTTATTATGTAAAATTTACTAATAGGATTAGTTGAAGGTTCTTCATGGTAAATCTTTGACATACGAAGCGTTCCTAATCGACAATGAAAATTCTAGAAACGTAAAATCTTAACCGAATCCTTTTACACTATGATTAAATTATGATAATTTGAAATTTAGAATTTTTAGAATATAGAATTTTACCCCGCGAGCCGCCGATTGGCGTATGGCAGGGGGTGTATCAACACCAAATATTCATACCTAATCTATCCTGTTAGCCTCTCTAATGCCCCGAGGAAAAAACGACCAGAAGTAGCTATCTGTTCTAGCGATTATCTCTTTATATCGTTTGGTCGACGCCTCTCGTAGTACATCGCGTTCGTTTTGAACTGGAATTATGATGTCTTCGATCTCGTCTGAAAATTCTGGGATGATGAATTTATCGAACAGCTTCCGTCTGTATTCTGATCTTCTCTCCTGTAGTGAACTCCATCCGAGGGAGTTTATCATAGCCGTAACGCTGTTATCGAATCTGAGATCTCCGCTAACGGAACGTGCCGCTCTACGTTGAACCATCTCTAAATCTAGTTTAGTTTTCTATATGTAGGTTTCGCAGGTTTTTCACACCCTCCTTCTCGAGGGTATTTTCCTGCAGTGGAGATTTTTCCTTGAGCTCTTGGCTTAGGTTTTTTAATCCACAAAGTAGTTTTCTTCATTGTACTTTTGCAAGCTATATCTCTCTTTTCATGTCTCATATGACAAAGGGTTAGATGTAAGAAGAGACTTGCTAGTCTCAATCTCGCCCTGAATAAAGTCCTTTATTATTATTATTATTATTATTAAGAGACTAGACCTACTTCATGTGGATCCCACACGGCGCTGCAGTATTCGAGATTGGGTCTAACCAAAGAAAAATAAGCAATTTCCTTGACTCTTGATTGACATCCTCTAAGAGTTCTACTTGTTAATCTTTGCATTTTATTAGCCTTTCCTATAATATCACGAATATGTTCTTTGAATGATAAACTACTGCTAATTGTAACTCCTAGATATTTATTATGACTCACGAACTCTAAGGGATATTCTGATATTTCATATTGCAAACAGTTAACATTCATGGAACGCGTGAAAATCATAGCAACGCACTTCTTTACATTTAAATCAAGCTGTCAGTCTTCGCACCATTTTGATATAACGTTTAGGTCGTTCTGAAGGATTATGCTATCTTCATCTGACGTAATCGCTCTCTATATGAGGGTAACATCGGCAAATAATCTAACCCTGCTCCTTACATTATCTACTATGTCATTGATGTAGATAAGAAATAAAATCGACCCTAGAACACTACCCTGCGGAACTCCTGATGTGATGAGTACTTCATCGGATAAAATTCCGTCCAACGCAAATCGCTGAGATCTATTTAATAATATATATGATTTTAAATTAAGTATGAGTAGACCCAGGATGAAATAATTTGGAAACATTGACTTTTGGAGCTCTAGTATGTAGCGAAGGAACGGCTACAGTTTACAATCATGAACATAATCTGTTAGGCGATTCAATATGTAATGAATAGTAATAAGTGTCGCTCTAAATAAAGGACGAAAATTGAAAGGAGGCTAAGCACTCCAAGGCAACTCATAGTATGAGAGCAAATAACTGTCAGGTGGGAGTAAATAAAATAGAGGATCACATTTTGGTAAAGTACTGCCTTTGCAGAAAGTGCAAAACTTTGAGCAATTTATTAGTCCTTGGAGTTATTTATTATTTTTATCATTTCCATTGGTAAAGTTAAAGGTAATTAAAGCTGTAGTATTTTATTAAAATGTGGAAATTAGAGGGGTATTATCTTTCAAGAATAAATTAGGAGTTGGAGTATGGGAAAGACCCGAAGTAAATTTTGACATAAGCAATCGTACCCTCAGTTTTCAGTTCGGCTTTAATAAGCCTATACCTTATAGAAATGAGTTCACCTTATCATTGCTGATGTATTCGGTTAGGATTGTATGAAATGGTTATAAAATTTGTCTGACTACATTATCAGATAATACGACTAAATTATCCCGCAGGTAATACTATCGGTGAGCGTATTATTGTATCTTTATACGATACGATATATTAAAAGAAGGCTTTTCCGTATGAGAGGAAATTGTAGAAAACTGAATACTTTTTATAGTTTTGCGTTATAGAATAATTTATCTACCTTAGCTCAGTTTTACATTTACGTAGTTCAGCCAAAACAGTCGAATAATTTCGCAGATACTAAAAATCATCCTTTCATACGTTTAGAGGAAGAAATTTAGTAATTTGAACGGATAATAAGTTTCTTCGTGTAAAACCTGAATGATCCTTGCAGATAATACGAAGGTCGGTCAGAAAGTAATGCTCCACATTTTTTTCTCAAAAACTATTTATTCTACAAAAATGAAATTTACACATATGAATGAATCATGTTATATCTACTCAGTTTATTTTTCCGCATAATCTCCTTCAAGTTCTATTGCCTTCCTCCAGCGATTTACCAGGGCTTGTATGCCCTGTCGGCACCAGTCATCGCTCTGGTTATGGACCCAGGTTTTCACTCTCAACCGCCTTCTGATCCACTCACCCTCCATACCCAGCAACTAACTGTACTCCTATCGACCGCAGATGTTCCATCGACTTGGCATAAACGGTTGTGAATATTCCCTATCGTGCTTTTCTCCATGCACAGAAATTCAACCTCAGCATGTTGTCACTAATGGGTATCTCTGTCAAATTCAATTTTAAAAGCTTCCTACCGCAATGCTATCTGCAGGAGGAACCTGAAACTGTGCACATAGCATTATAAAATTCGAACGTACAATTTCGAATTACTAGCACTGGTTTTGGCTGGGAAATAGAATGTGGGGAATTACTTTCTGTCCAATCCTTGTACATGTGCTCTGAACCAGCCATTCTTTATAACTTTGTTGTTACTGTTGTTTCCGTTAGATATGATTCAATAAATGGGTAGGAAGGATATATCGCGTCCATCTTAGTCCAGAATCTATTCTAATTTCAAATAATAATGTAATATTGACCTATTTATGATCCATACGCTCCTAAATTCATAATATTTATGCTCTTCAGTGCAGTCATATGAATTGCTTAATCTTTCTTCGCGTAAAATTCACTGTTCAGATCGATGCAAGTCGTTAATAAGCAAGTTGTAAAAATGAGTCCTTCAGCCATAAAATACAAACTCCTTGCATAAACATAAGGCGGCTGCCGTCTTTATCGCAAAATAATTCGACCCTTTCCTAACTTGATCAATGTGTCATCCGTTTATTATCTGCTACGTCGAGCCTTTTCAAGTCGACGGGGGTAAGCCGTTTTTTGCATCCCAAATTAAACACGTCTCCCCCTTTTAAGTCTGCATGACCCCTAATCTAACAATCATTCGCCTTCCCTTCGCCGGTTCCTCCGGGCGATGCAGGGCACAGCACAGAGTGCAATTTCAGCCCCGTTAAGGTGAGGGATCATAACTTTTTAATGGTCGGCGTTTGGTATCGAAGTCACCTCTCGACGGGTGGTTTTGCCCATAGGGGATTGCTTGCAAACGGCCGATGCGACCGAACTTTTTTCACTCTTTTCTTCTCGATGGAGTCGAAGGGTGAGCGTGAATGGAGGCTTACGTTCATTTTGGGGATTCTCCGCTGTACACTTGCGAGGCAGGTATTCATGCCATTTGTGAGAAGGGCCGGCCCAATTATCACGTTCGTACACAATTCCGCTGTAAATAGTTCTCTGGACGCGAAGGACTCCTTTGATGATGAAGTCTCTCATAGGGCAGTGATTTTGGAGATGTAACGCTCTATGCGACATGGTTTTATTTAAAAATCGTTTCCCTGAATTTTGTCTTCGTGGTTTACGCCTTCGTCGTGGCTTACGTGTAAAAGAAAGAATGAAAACGATATGTCTAAACTATTTTCAGTATTCTATTGTGGAATCATGGATCTTCGAAAAAGAGCGCTCAGCTGAAGTTTAATGCTAAAATTATGATTGAATATCCAATCTTTGACGAAATTATCGAGATAAAATTCCGTATTTCGCTTAAATCCTAGTTTTATTTAGTTTTAAGTGCAAAAAGTGAATGCGGTACATTAATAAAAGCTATCTATTTATCATTTTTTAAATAAAGATTCTTTATAATTTCGTCAATGCATTTCAATTCAACCAAATCTTCATACACAGAAATACTTTGCAAGCCACCCTTAGGCGTGTGGAAGTGAATTTGTACATTTACAAACGCAGGTATGTTTCTATTTTCGTCTCCTAGAAATGATTCGAAGAAAAAGGCGTGATTTCCCAGCAGATCATTACACTACCATAGAAATAGGATGTTTGTCTAAATGATCTTATGTCATTCTGAATTGTGAGTAGGATTTAATCCTAAAAAATGCTTGTAATTCGGTTTATTGCTCTTATCGAACATAGGAAATCAACACAAAATTTCATTACCCTGACTACCTAGATTAGTAAATGAAGAAATATAGCAAAGATTATCATTGATATACTATGAATAGATAATAACCAAGCATTTCCTCTAAGCTGGACGCGACGCAGGAACCAGTAAACTTTTCTAATTTCCCTATTTTAGTGCACAATCTCTTTTAAAGAACGGATGTTGTTAAAGTTCTGTTTATGTATGCTTTCCGAATTTACCGCCTAAAACCTTCAGAATTTTGATAGTTAATAAGAGAGCTAGAAATTACCCCTTATTTATTAACCTTTTCTTCAATAGAATATTTTTGAAATTTAGAGTTGAATTCAAAAAACTTCATAACGAAGAAAGTTTGTTTAAAAAAATCATCATTACCATTTCATAAATTTTTAGTTTAATTTTATCTGTATTGTTAATGTTCTCTCAGTGTCGCTGGTTCAGAGGTACGAACACGGATGTATTCAGTAGTTGAGGAAATGGAAGAATTATGACATAAGTGTTGCTTATTAAAGCAATGAAACGACTAATTATTGGCGAATGTTTTTTTGGTCCTATTACAAGCAACCCATCTCTCTCACCCTCGAAAAAAAGTAGAAAGAACTTCTCGTTTTCTAGGAGGGAATACTTTTTACAAATTTCCCTCTGTTTTGCGTGTAACTGCCTGTTTAGCACCTTTCCCCTTCCTCCTTTCTTCTAATTTCATCCATTAAGGCTGACCGCATTTGTAAATACCTACAAGCTGTGGACTTGAAGCCGCTCCCTCTCCGCGGGTCGTTTTGTTACAGCGGTGGCCTCTGGAGGAAAGCCCTTTCATGAGCTCCTTCATAATTCCTTAGCGCCTGAAACCCGCTTTGGCCGTCGCTTGATACTGCTTCATACGCCGTCCTTTATGTATTCTGAGGTTTATATCATCGGCGCTCCTCACTCAATTACATCGGGTTTAAAATTTTACAGCTGATAGTTGGAGGATAAATAAGATGGAGGGCACTCTACGTCGAAAATGAAGTGGGTTATAGTAAAATAAATCGTTGATTTGCTTGAATTGGTAGGTTGCGCCAAAACGCATAAATGTTGTAAATTTTCCTCTTGTCCCCGATTTAGTGGATAATTATTCCCTAAATATGGATTTGATTTACAATTTAAGAGAATATTCTTTAGGATATTCTTAACGAGACAATGTTTAGCACTGAAAAATTATATGTCGTAATTAAAAAAAGTCCATTTTATTATACAATTAGCTTATTACAAAAATTCCAAAAATCATAGAAATATACTTACATAAAGAGTTAAGGTCCTCCTGAGCCAAAGAAGGGTCATCAGAAGGAGACAAATTTTACATAAAATGTTGAAAAGTTATTAAAAAACTCAAAGAAAGTTAACATCACATAATGAGGCATTTTGCAAAGAATGTTTTGCAAGTAATACATTAGGTAGATAGCTACCGATAATTATTTAGGTTGGTTTTGTTATTGATAGGTTATTTAGGTTGTTTTCTGTTACTTCTGTTATCTGTATTTAGCCTTCGTTTTTCTTCTTCCTTAGTGTCATTATTTATCTTTTATCGTAATATGTTATTTAAATTACTTTTAAATATCACTTGAATGAATTGTTCATTAATTGAAATTTGATTTCAAATCCAATAGTCTGTTTATTTAAAGTTACTTTTATTTATTATTATAGAAAGAATAAAGGCTTTGCTACAAAACCTAAAATATTCCAAAAGCGGTTCTCCTAAGTATCCTGATAAACATGAAAAACCAAAAACAGTACCTACCTCCACTCAAAAGGGTTAAAATATTTAAAACATACTTATCGACTAACTGATCATTACATGAGCAATAATAGACGCAGAGAAGTTTTTTCTTTGCTGTAATTCTTTGTCAGAATTTATGCCTCATAAGAATTTAAATTGGCCGTTTTCTTCTTAGAAACGGTTGACTTACTCATTACTCTAATTCTCGGATTGGTAGCGCACCTCATGGATGACGTCATACAGGTTATTTCATTTTTTTCCACATACGTAAGACAAGTTTTAAAATTCGTCAGTTATAAACAACAACAAAATAAGAGAAATAATAATGAATTATCCCCTTAAATGATATTTTGTACATTGAATTACGTAAATAACGCTTTAGATAATGTAAAAGTCCTTGCTAATTGGAGAGGGAATAATTCGTTTCAGTGTTTAGTCTTATCAATAGGTACAGGAGGAGGAAAACATGAAAGAGTTCGATAAGTAATTCAGCGAAGGCGAGGAAAACTAATCCAACAGGAGAGCAATCGAAGCAATTAAAATCACCACCGCAAAGAGGTGTTCTTCCGAATAATGAGTGGCAAAGTCAAGGGTTGTTTTGGAGGGATGGTAGTGGAGAAGAGAGTGGGCGGCATTCATCTCTGGACCATAACTCAGGGTCGACGGGACGTCATTAGACAGTCTACTGAGGACAGCGTGCACAAAACTCGCGCAAGCACACCGAAACAATCGCTATTCACCGACACGACATCCGTCTTCCCACTTAAACTATCGTCCTTTAGCGTGGCTGGTGAAAGAGGCACCCGGAAATAGGAAAGATATCGAAGCAAGAGAGCATACTAGATGCCACTCCTTCCTCGTTATCCGAGCTCGCTGCCTAGCAACGGGAAATAGCGTACAATCGGATTTCTCCCGCCCTTCGTTGGCTTCTCCATCCAACTGCGGTGTATCCTTTTCAAAAGAGACGCCGATGGCGGCATAAAGAGGTGTTTTGGGTGAGCCTTTTTAACATCAACCCGCAGCGATATCTTTTTTGTGTCGTTCGCCTTGGCTCGCGCTAGCTTTTGCTACATCAAACTTGTGCTGGGAGTTCTCGAAAATGCCTAATTCTTGCACGACAGCCACTTCCTCATTTATTTATAGGAAACATTTTATTGAGATTTGAACATTTTTTGAGTTGAAATATTTTACTTTGATGAAATTAGCGTTCAAGCATTAAGGTTTGAATGAAATACTTCGTATTTAGCTTAAAATAAATGAAATGATAAAACCTTTTCCCGAACCACTTATCACATCATTGTTTCACGTTTTCGAGAACTACCCCAAACTACCAAAAAGCCAGAAAGAATTCATCATGAAATAAATATTCGACCAATAACTGCAGTTTGATGTGTCAATTATTAAAATAATTGCACGTAAAAGCTTTCATTTTTATTCTCATTTTCTTCCAAGTTGAAATACATTTTTGGTTTATTGTCAACTAATTTCAAAAAACATTTTGTTAAGTGGCGCAAAGTCTCAATGTAAAAGAGAAATTTATTCTTTCGTTTATTTTTAAATTCCAAGACGCGTTCTTATTTAGCTTGTTATTTTTAACTATCCAATAATTTTCTAAATTGCCTTAGATCTCGATAATGAGCTTCAATCCTTAGCCCAGCTGTGGTGCTTTTACAATTGGTTCCTTTGTTTTTCAGATTATTATTGAGTATTACGCATTTGTTTTCCTTGCATGCCTCATTTTTAAAGTAATTTTAAAATTGCAAGAAATGTTTCTTGAAGGCATTTTCACTAAAGAATGCTGCAATTCAACGCATTGATATTCACGCCTATTTGGTAACGCGTCCGCCTTTCGTATGGTAGTTCCAGATTTTTTGTTCCAGTGGCAAGATGTGTATAAGGCTATAAAAATTAGCGCCAAATTCATTATCAGTTCCATTTTAATTTGCTGACCCCATCATTCATGCATATAATGCGGATAACAAGGATTTATTCAAATTGATACTTCTCAAAGTAAAGTCTGAATTGGAGAACTTTATAATGTTTCGAATAGAAATTCACTTGAATTAGAGATCCCCTAAATGTTTAACTATCTGTTAAGTATTATATGAGTATTCGCACTTCGAAGTTTATTTAAAGAACTATATATATTTTCTTGTTTCTTTACTTTCTTATTTTTTATTGAATTTCTCACTGTATTTCGTTTACATTTACATTGAAGCCCTGCAAACCGCCAATGGCGCGTGGCAGGGGGTGTAAAACACCTACATCCCTAACTAACCTGGAAAAATATTAGCTTCTCTAATACTTCGCGGGAAGAACGACCAGGAATAACTATCCGTCCTGGCGACTATTTCCCTGTATCGCTTTTTTGTTTTCTTTCGAAGATTGCGTACGTTACTAGCTGGGATGAGAAAATCAACTATCTCCTCCCTGAGATCCGCAGTGACAAACTTATCGAAAAGCTTCCTACGATATTCAAGTCTTCTATCACTAAGCGAGTTCCATCCGAGGGATTCAATCATAGCCGAAACACTGCTGTCAAATCTGAAATCTCCCTTAAGGGGATTGGATAGAGTTTAAATTAGCCGTCTTTCGCGCCTTCCGAATTTAGTTCGAAGATATGCCGCTGTCGAGTCTTCCAAACAGAGGGAATGAAGGAAGGGCAGAGGTATGGGAGGGTAAGGAAAATGAGCCCTAAGACGGCAATGAACTGCGGGCAATAAACCCAAAGAAACCCTTCGTAAAGTTCCCATTCTTATTATGAAGAGAAGTTCTTCGGTGGAATTGTGATGATATATCGAGAAACGTTTAGCATGGTGTAGAATCAAATTCGAACCT
>KZ309586.1:22279-60618 GCA_000376725.2 Ladona fulva
ACGAACCTAGCTGCCCTACGTTGAACCATCTCAAGATGGGATGTTAATCCTACTTCGTGAGGATCCCAAATCGCACAGCAATACTCAAGGAGAGGACGAATCAGGGAAAAGTACGCTATTTCTTTTACACTCGATGAGCAGCCCCTCAGAATTCTACTGGCTAAACTTTGAATCCTATTCGCCTTACCTACTATGCTTTGAATATGCTCTTGTAAATAACAGTATCATCGGCGAATAGGCTAACCTTACACTTAACTAATATTATCTAACTAATTTATCTAACATTATCCACTACATTGTTAATATAATTTAGGAACAAAATCGGACCTAATACACTACCCTGCGGAACACCGGATGTGACGCAAACCTCATTAGATAAAATTCCGTCCAACGTGACTCGCTGCGATCTGTTTCCTAAAAATGATTTTATCCAATCAACTAATTGTTCGTTAATGCCGTAAGCCATCAACTTATAGATTATACTTACATGCGATACTCTATAGAAAGCTTTTCTAAAATCTAGAAATACAGCATCTGTACTGGTACCCTTATCAGCTGCTTTAACTAAGTCGTTGACAAAAAGGGCTAACTGGGTATCGCATGACCTACCCTTACGAAAACCGTGTTGACATTTACTATTTGCTCCCTTATCACCTAGAAAACGCATAACTGAACAGGCAATAATATGTTCCATTATTTTACAGAATATTGACGTTAAAGATGTCGGTCGGTAGTCTTCTGGTTCCGGCATCAGGTCAGGTAATCAGAACATTTTTAAATGAAGACTAATTATCTTTGTTAATGTATGGAACTTGACATCAGTCCGTTCCCATGACACCGTCACTTTGTGGCGAGAACGAAGACAATAATAACAATAATTTATTTACAGCAAACAGGAAAGAAGCCAATTAATTGTGACATAATTAATAATCTAAACTTTAACCACAGCATAATACATATTCGGAAATCAAAAGGCTTATCCGACTGAGCCCACTTTCACACAAATCTGGATGAAATTGCGTTGCTGTAAGTTGCGCTGTTTCCTTGCAAGTCAATTTTATACGTCGCGAAAAAGCAGCGATTCCCAAAAAGCGCCCGTTTTTTGGGTACCTACCTTGGTTTAAATATTTTTCAGCATAAGTTTGGTTCCTCGTCTGCGTCAGCAAACATATACCACACAAAGAATATAGAATTGACTTTACTTTGGTGTAAAAATTGCTCATATACGTTGTGTATTTAGCTCGCAATAATTGAAAAAAGTCCAGGGGCACATAATTAAAAATCCGATAGTGGGTCCCAAGGAAGAATGGACTTGATAATAGTCTGACGGGACCGGGAATCGAACCCGGTTCTCCCAATTGCCGGTCGGGGGCTCTGTCCGTTGAGCTATCCCTCAGCCTTTTTTTCAAGTCTATTCTTCCTTGGGATTTTTCCTGGGTGCGCACCATCTTGCGCAAAGTCACCCTTACCCGTTTTCCGATAGTGGGTCTTTGCCTATACGCAATATTCTTGCATATTTCATAATTTAAAGGAATAATATCGATTTCAATTTTGATTTTTAACTTTTTTATCGGTTAATTTTAGATTGTTATTTTTCATCGTTTAAGGAAGAAAAGTTAAAACGCCCTTCCCTTGAGTTTGATCGCTAATTTATGTCCGTCTAAAGCGAGGCCTCCAATTGAACTCTTATTTGTCCGTACTGTTTATTTCCCTCCCATCAATCACAACATCTCTTTTATCTTCCTTTCTTGGAAACACCCTTACGAAAGTCCCGCGCTTTCATCCCCTCCCAACCCCCGCGTCATTCCCCCTTTGATTCTCGTAGGCCCCGCCCCTTTCCGCCCTGCCCCTGTCCGCCCCCCGCGGTTTCCAGAGCAATGGGCGAAGATAAGGAGAGGCAGGAGTGGCATCGCTTGACTTGCTGCCGCTGATCCGCTAAAGGAAGCGGCGCTGGGGAGGGGATAATTCGTGGACAAGGTGGCGGATGGAAGGATACTTGCAGGGGATGGAGACTTTGGGGGAAGTGAAGTTGGCGAGAATGCCGCAGTTAGCGTCGTGTCTCTGCCTTCAGAATTTCGGCTGCGGCGCTCCCCGCCCTCTACCTTCGCGGCTTTAATTAGGACGTTAATTAGGATAAGCTGCTGGTTTCAAGCCTCTGTTAACAGAGCGACGAAGGGAGAGGTCTTTTTTTGAGAAGTAATGGACGGAGGGAGAGGATCCTCTCGAAATGCGGATTTATGCGAGTTGGGTTGCCTTCGGAGAAAGCGGTTCGCAAAGAAGAAAAGAGGGTCGATGAAGGAGTTTATGGCGTATCTCTCGGATAAGATCTTTCTCATAATATTCTTTAACTATCAAATTACATTATAAAGTGCAACCTTTCTTCGCCTTCATTTGCGAAATATAATTATTTTCGTCGTTAATTTGATAGACAAAAAAACATGTCGTGAATGTCACCGATATTGCTCGGTGATTTAATGAAATGTTAAAGTGAAACTTAACCAGCAAATTACATTTTCGATGTAGCCGAGGTTATCATATAAGTTTAATATTCTTTTTCGTTTCAACGAAAACTTGCTTTTTGCGAAACCGTTTTATAGAGACGCGCGATGATTGCAGAGATCAATGTAATGTTAAAATGTGAATTAAATTTAAAGAAAATTTCAATTATTCGGAGAAAGTTTTAGATTCAAAACGATAGTGTAAATAAAAACTATTCTAATAAAACTAAGTTTATGGCAGCTAATAATATCTTGATACAAAAAACTTAATGTGTACGTAATGGAGAAAAGAGATGAGTTGCATGTCATAGAGAAGTCAAATGATTTTATTATTTTGTTATCAAAAAAATTACTTTCTCAGGTTTACGCTTTCGGCAAAGATTTTGTCATAAAAATATAGGAATTTAAGTCTTTTTTCGAGCCGATTGCGTTTTCTTTTAAAACATTTAGAGAATTCTGAGATAGTGAACAACTGAAATTCTGTTAAAACGAAATTTTTCACTCATGACAGATCGCGGTGTCGTATTTAAATTTAATTGTGAAACCAGAGGGAGGTAAATATTACTTAAGGGGTATCATTCGCTTCTCTTACTCGAGAAAAATATTTGTATTATTTGAAAATATATTCCATTAGTTACATTCAGAGGCGATTTGTGCTCACGTTTATTTTTTAATTTTCTAAAAACCTCCAATAATGACGAAGTTCTCATTTTGGCTTTGTTTATCCGATCTTAATCCTTTTGCTCGGCTTCTTAATTCAAGTGTCCTACGCCCCTTTTCATTCCACTATTTCTCAATCACATCGCTAAATTCTGGAGACTTTATACATATTATACCGTTTGCTAAGCAAAGTGAAGAGGCAGGAAATTGCCCTTCTTTGTAAGGCAAAGAGAATGTCGTCCTTTGGAAATCTCAAATGATGAAAAGTGAATGCTTCCACTGTTTTCTCCTCGATAGGCTGGAGAGGTGCTCATAAATTAAATTATAATTGGAGAGGTTTCATTCAAAGATTACTTAAATGGAACTTCTATTCTTTCAGAAGATTACTCATTCATGGGAAGCATATTGAAATTTTACTCATCTTTTCGTCATAATTCAAGTAATGGTTCTTTTGGCGGAATTACCGAGCTTAATTATTTCGTCGTCGTATGAACGCGTCTGAAAGGGCCATTTCATTTAAATTTCGAATCGACCTTTCTTTTATGGCTGCGTAGTGGTAATACCTAACGAACAAGAATCTCGAGTAATATGTGGAGAGCAGCAACCCCAGTGAAGAGATATAAAAAAATTATCAAATGAAAGAACGAGGAAAAGAAATTCAATTTTTCAAGCTATGGTATGAAGTAAAATATTCGTGTATTTTATATAGTATGACGGTTTAAACAGCAACGATACTCAAAAGATTTTTAAGATATGAGTCTTCTTTAATTGGCGTTTTATGGTGGACTTTACAAATAAGTCACGAAAACATTCCCAACGAGACACGAACACGGAAAACATCTGACGGGACTTCGAAGAGAGTTTCCCACATTCCGATTGGTTTATCTGTCCGCTGAGCTATCCAAGCATGGCGCTCAGCGGTCGCAGACAACTGGAAATTGGGAGACCCGGGTTCAAGTCCCTGTCCCGTCAGACTTTTTTACTGTCCGTGTCTCTTTGGGAATATTCCTAGGTGCACACCTTTAATTGCAAAGTCACCTTAACCATTTTCCACGAAAATATTCTTTTGGTCTTTTTCACCAGCGAATACAATTCATACATATCCAATATATTATCCTTTACCAATGAATTTTATCAAGCTACCAGATATTTTTCCAGATATTAACTATTTATCCCATTTTATATTAATTTTATGACTAATTGTGTAACGATGTTGTGTTTAATTCTTTGTCTTTCCTTCGCATCTTCGTCAAAGGATAATGATAACAATCATATCATATATATAAAAAGCAAATGTCTGTCCGTAAACCTATTTATCTCAGACACGGCTTGACATAGAGATCTGAAACAAACTGCATTGTGTCTGTACGATGCTGAAACTAGCAGGAAAACTATTTTCATCTCCGTAAAGTTCGAACGCAGGAGCAGGAGAGAAGGAGAAAATACGTTTCCGTAAGAGATGTACGTAAATTACGTTTTCATGACTTGCAGAGGTCGTTTCTTTTACAATATCAAATTAGAAACAATGATCCCCAAGAAAACTACTTATTTCCGATACTGAGGATATTTTTAGGCCTTTATTAATTAATCAGGTAATATTCTTCATTATTATATAATTACCGTAATATTTTTCATTCCTGTTTTCCCTCCCGTTCAATGGAAAAACAGAATATTAGTTCAATTCCTGGTACAGTATCGGTTTGAAGTTGGAGAATTTCGCGAAAAATCGACGACAGGCTTTTTTCGCAAAACTTTGTCAAGTTGTATCATTGTGATGCGTAGGAGTTAACATAAATGGCTCGCATAGTTGGCATGCATGATGACATGCAGAATGTATTTAAGAGCAACCGTGCGAAGTTTCAAAGTCCTCACTCAAAAATCCATTTTTGAATATTTGGCCAGCATTTTTCGATTCTAGCCCACTGTTCAATTATATCG
Source organism: Ladona fulva (assembly GCA_000376725.2). NCBI lineage: Eukaryota > Metazoa > Arthropoda > Insecta > Odonata > Libellulidae > Ladona > Ladona fulva. The sequence continues at coordinate 27,376 of KZ309586.1, forward strand.
GAAGCTAAAGCAATAAAGTAATACATTTCTTTGCTTTATAATTTATTACTATTAAGATATTTATTTATTTAAGAGTCAACCTTTATATGTATAAATATAGTCGTGGATAAAGAGAAATGGTAAGGGAAAAGAGCAGCGAAGAAAAAGGGAAGTTGCGTGTGACGAGGGCAGGCGGTGAGGCGTGTGTAAGAGTGAGGGCATAAAGATCTCTCTTGTTTCACGGCCTTTCATGGAATCATTAGTCGTATGAGGGACAACTAGAAAGGGGGCGCGTGAGAAAGGAAAAGCCGATGCTTCGTCAAAGGAGAGAGGTGTGCTTTGAGGAAGAAATGAGTGGCTCTCAAAGGGACCGCAGAGTCTATTAATAGTTCGCACTCATCCGACGAACCATCTTAAGGAAACGATCCGCGACTTAGCCGCCCACTCACCAGTGCGCTCGCTCACCGTTACGGCGGAAGGTCAAAGAGTGCCGACTGTGGCAGTGCGTGGGCGTTGACCGCCGGAAGTGACTATTAATAAGTGTCCCTCTATGATAGGGGGGCAATTGAGGTTTTCTCTGTTTAATGTGTCGGCAAGTTCGAAAGGGAGATCGAACTTCGTTAGTTCTAGTGGACTCTTTCTGACGGATGTCTTTTAATGACTAATAATTTTAGGAAAGGAATAGACTGGTGTATTAATTGCGCCTTTATAGCCAAAGGAACTTTTGAAAAGGTCACCTCTTTTACTAACTCTTCACTAAGCGCTGTTTCAGTTGATGGTATTGTAAAGAGCATGTGTTGATTAATTATAGTTTTTCTTTAAATCTTACTTATTGAGCAACGTTCTTTAATCGATAGAGCCTATAAAATTCCAAATTCGTCCATTGGTAGTATTCTTATTTATAAAATCCTCCTTAAACTAATACTTTCAGATAAATATTTAGCTACATTAACATTGCAGTGGTTCATTTAAATATTCTTGAGTCGAAAATAGAAATTTGAACATATCTAAATAATCGTTATTTTTCAGATTTTACGTGCTTGATGTTTGAGTAATTCTTGGTTATACCCATTGATTTCACATACATTTATAAACTCTAAAGCACGAATTTTGCCAGTAATTGTTACAAATTTAAAATATTAAACAACTTGAATGAAATTTATAACTACTTCGATGCCTTCGCTGCAAATACATATACAAGGTAATTTAAAAAACAATAGACTACGGATTTACTTTATATTTGGTTTATTTGCATAAATTTAAGTAGGAAAAATATAGCAACAAAAAATATATCCTAACGATAGGAGTGGTAAAAACATAGTAAATATTTAAATTATTTCCTTAGACGTTACGTTGCTAGGCGTAAGACTTATTTTAAGCTATTTATCAATGTCTTAGATTCCATCTAACTTTTGATTCAATGACGATTGATGATGCTTGTTAATTGATAATGATTGCGCTGGTAATTATAGTGACTTTGAAACTGTGTCTTCATTCCACCATTTTGATTGAAGAACTCCGACCGAATTGTATCGCGATGGCTAAGAAACATTACTGAATTAGCCGCTGAACCTTCCTTTTTCCGTCTACACTGATATTTACTTCTTTGTCAACGAAAACGATAGTTTTAACTTCATTATAAAATACAAACCTCATTTCCTCCAACAACTCGAACACCTGCTCTAATAAGAATGTTCCATGAATGTTTTAGGAGAGCGTGCATAATCTATCGAAATGAATCGTAGTAATTGTAATTTATTTATCACAGTTTCATAAAAATAATGCTTATTTTTCTTTAGTAGTCTTATTTTTATTCCCCTTATTTAAAAAATAAAAAATAACGTTCAAGTACGCAGGGAGAGCCGGAAATGCAGCGCAAAGTATTTTGTATTTTATTTATTTTACTGGTATTTTACACCCTTAAGTATTTCTTCTTAAGAAAGAAAACCGGTCATTCGACGAGAAAACCAGTCACATTAATTGTACGCGTCGTATTTTTTGTTCTTAAAAATACGACGATTTGGCGATAAAAAAAGATTACTCTGCCTCCAGTTCTCAATGAGAGATCGATGATACGGTTCCATCATTTCAATTGGCACTGAATTCAAGCTCCTTCAAGATGTGTGATGAATTTAATATTTAGCTTCTAAAAGTACCTCAGGAGCTGTACGATGCACACGCTTATGCCACTATGTATGAATCGTCCCTTTTTGTCATCGATTACTTTCCAGTTAGCTGAATTCTTAAATTTAACGGATATTGCGTTTATGTTCCTCAAACAGAGTGAGCTTATATTCTGTCGCCTTATCTTTGATGTCTTCTTATTGAAGATCTCTTTTGTATCATACTTCTCCATCTTTCCTTGCTGTACGGCGCCTCTAATTTCTCGGGATCATTAAATCCTCCCTTTTACTGATCGCGTGAAGGCCAAACTGGAAATGGATTTGTAAAGAACGGGAAGTTGAAATAGCTCGTGTTGGCTTCAGAGTATTGGAAGGATTAGATAGAAAGATTTTAAGGCTTCGTTTTATTTTGAGTGCCCTTTTTTTCTTGCGATAGAGACTATTGGGATGTCAGGGTTGAGGAAAGATGAAAATGGTTGAAGGGAAGTCTAATAATGAGAAGTTAAAGAATTTAGAGTAAATCAAAGAAATATATATCGATTAAAAAGTTGTAAAATTAACCAAAAGGAGAAAATGGTACATTCATACTTGAAGCTCTATTGACTGGCCTGACTAGACTTCATTTCAGTGGCTGAAGAGGCGGAGCAATAAATATTACGTCTTTTATGGCGTGCGGAGGAAAACCATTCAAAGATGATTATACTTAAACTACTCATCTTTGATTGAGAATGAAACTATTCGACTTATCTCTAATCTAGGAGATGCTCATTAGGCTCTCCCAAGAGTTTCGTGAGAAATCCGTCATTCAAATCTGTGTTGCTATCCTGGTTTTCTTACTCTAACGATAATGACCCCTAGGGGTTTAAATGATATTGCTATGGGTCGATTCGAGTTCGGGAGTTGATTGGAGTCCGGTGGAACATTGTAAATTAAAATATACTGATACAATACTTAATAAAAAATAAAAACAATATGTTACAAAGGGCAACCTGCAGTTTAGAGCGACTGATTTCTCATGGAACACTAGAGAGATAATGAGCGTCTCCGAGTTTACAGGTAAGTCGCTGTAATCATCTCTGATACGTCTCCTACCCTGCGTCCACCCTCCATTCCTCAACATATATTTAAAAAGACCATAGTTGGTAGGTATGGAAAGCAATTCTTAAAATATATGACTAAGAAATCCTTTTCTAGATGTGTTAAAAGGCGTTGCACGAAGCTCAGTCAGCACCCATCATTGATGACGTGTGATATTTATTTATCGTTATTCATTGATTGGTATAAATTAGGACCTGCTGGATGAGCCAGCAAAATGACGGACAAAGATGAGGACAAATGCAAATCAATATCTATTGGGTTATTAATAAAGGGATTCTAAATAAATAAAGGCACATTCGTAAGAATTCTCTTTTAGGTTCACTTCACCTGTAAGTCCGCTCGACTGGTTCGTTAATGTAAGGAGGTAAACCGATTACATGCAGCCCATTAGATGTGCCAGAAAACACTCGTTGTTTCTCAAAAATTAATTTTAGTCACCGGAAACTCCGTTAAATAGTATTTTTGACGGAGGTTAGATTTTAAGAACCGATTACTTGAGCCTCCCGACTCATAATTTAAATTAAGCGACATTTTCAAAGATTAACGTATGTCACGGGCATACATAACTTTTCTACCTTTCGGTTGGTTCATGTGCCATAATATTCTCCACTAATCGCCATTTCCTTCACCTCCTGGTAACCCACCCCACTTTATGCTATCTAATAACTTTTGCCTCTGTCTTCGCCTTTCCCTTGCATTCTTCTCTCAATCACATTCTTTTGCAACCCCCTCTCCTCTCAATATTTGGCTCACCCAGTTCCTCTGTCGTCGAGTAATTACTTCGATTAAAACCCTCTCTTCATCTCTAGTACTACTGAGTTTTTTTTTCCTAGCAACCTAACTTACCCTTTCCATTCTACGCCATACCCACACCTCGAATGCCTCTAATTCGTGGATGTCCTCCTATCCTAAGGTCCACGTTTCACACCCTTACACCAAGAACTTTACCAATCTTTTCCTTATTCCTTTATGGAGAAGGTCATCAGTGAGTTACCTTCACTTCAAGAAAGCTTCCTTCTTCAATGCTTTTCTTTTTCGAACCTCATCTGTACACCTCCCATCCCAAGAAAGAACACTTCCCAAGTAAGAGAAATTATCCATCTCTTCTAGTTTTTCACCATATACTCTTATCGTTAAGTTAGATTTCTTTCATTTGGTGAATCTTATCATTGGTATTTCTTATATTAATTTTCATTTCAAATTCCCTTGCTTTATAGTTTAGTGAATTTACTAGTATTTGTAAACTCCTTTCAGTTCAAGAATATAATTTAACTGTCAGTAGCAACTACTATTTTCATCGTTGGCATAATGTAGTTCCTGCGTCGGCCCGCCGTCATTGATCTCTCGGTCCTCTTCTCTTTCTAAGACCATCTTCTCCTAATTTTGCACCCTTCTCAAAGAAGCCGTCCTCTCCTCTCTGTTTTGGAAAAAGGAGCGTGGTTTGGACGCGGTTGGGCAACATTTCTAAGAGAGGAAAGGAGAGACCCTAATAAGTGAAGCTAATGATCTGTGGGCGTGGCTCGGCCATGTGTTCTTCTCCTTTGCCATTTCTTTTTACGCTTGGGTCAAACAGGAGTCCTATCCTTAAGCTTTATAGGTAGATAAACATGTTCGAAATCGTTTCCTCGAGGGGCTTGATTTTCCCGAAAATATTCGTGGGCATTTTCTGTTATTCGTATCGCATAGGATTTTTCGTTTGTTTTAGTCAATAAATCGATAAGCGCCGAGCGAGAGAGGGAACTGAAGGAGTGTCTGGGATTCGGGTTTTGTTTATTTTTTAATTTTTAAAAGGAGTTCATTTGTTTATAAACTCGATAGGAGAGATGGGGGGTTAAATGGTGCGATCTTTGTGGGAATAACCCATTTGGCTTTTTCTTTGATGTGTGAGAATGAATTTGACTCTCTTCCGTACCGAAACCATTCGTGTATTCGGTGGTCAACCAGCATCTAACAATGAAAGTGTTGTCTGCAGATAACAGCTTCTGCTCTTGGATTGAAATCCTTCTATCTTTCTAAGTTATGAGAGAGAGAGATGCAAAGTAAAAAGATAACGCGATACTTTGCTATTCACCACGGCGATTGCGAAGCATTTGGAGGTAATATTGAAATGCTGAAATCGCATAAAGGCCCAATTTTGACCATAATGATTCCCTGGACAACTCAAATTAAGACTGTATTACGGTAAAATTAATAAGGTCTAGAGTGACTTCGTGGAATTTCTCACACATCTTGAAAGAAATAACACTTCCGCAACTCCACCGCAGATTTTTATCGACAGCTTTCGTCGAGTTGACATCTTCAGGTGTCGAGGCGTTGACATGTTCAACTTACTGTAATTGTCACCTGCAGATGTAAACTCGTTGACGAAACTGGTCGATGAAAAAACACCGCGTAAGGTTGGGAAGTCTATTTTTTTAATAATTATTTTTACTGTTTTTTCACAAAAGCTTGAATAAAAGATTTATGTAATCCATGCAGATTTTGTATAAAGCTGGATGCTGTTGTAAGATGTTAAATCCGCAAAACAACATTATAAATTTGGTTTGATCTTCTTGCCTTTATCTATCTGCCTACTTTGAACTGTAAGAGAAATTTGTGCCTATGACGTAAACTTAGCAAATCCTTGAAAAGAAGAATCCCTAAAAATTGAGGCATCGAGCGATGTTTATAGAACAGGCGAAGAACAAGCTGGACTCTTCTGCGAAATGTGGCTTTCTGTCAATTTATGCGAAAGATGTCCACGATGAATTGTGCAGTTTTAATTATCATGGCTTGTGCATAATTGGTGTCCTCATTTATCTTACTGTTCAGCAGGTCGATACCCCCAATTTCCATTTAATCCCAAAATTATTCACTGCCTTTAATTTTTAAAACATGATGTTCAATGTCGTACTCGTTTTGGCCGAATTAAATTTTAATTTCAAAAGCGTATAATTATGGTATTTCTATAAAACTATTTTGAAAATCACCTTAATGGTTAGACTTTAGAATCTTTTACGAAGAATTGGACTATTTCATTAATTTATTTGTTACCATTTTCATGTTTAAATTTATTTCAATTGCCGAGCTACAAAGCTTCGTTATAGCTAACTCAGCAATGATTGTGGACTATTTTATACTTTGTCAAATAAAAACTTGTCAGTTTACTGCCCGTACATTCTCTTACATCCATAATGATATTGTAATGGGTATTCAAAAATCACATAATCTTTCAAACCCAAAATTCTTTAATTTTATTTTTAATTTATTGAATATTTGATGATATTCTGATATCCAGTGAAGTAATCGGTAAATGATGCTTTTTATTCTGAATTAATAATGAATTGATTTGCATTTCGTAAAGCCAAAGTGGTAGGTAATGGTACAACATTCGCGTAAATACTTTTCGGGAATTGAAGAAGTAAAATTATCGTGAAATCTAATTTGGCTCCTTACGCTAACTAATCAGATTATAGGGTTCCCCATATACATCAAAATACCCTACATTTTATAACGACTTACAATCACAGCGGTAATAATTTATCCATCTATGTGTATGGGGTAATTCACGTAGTCATTACTCTATTACTTCCATTACATTGTTCGAGTTTTGCGACTCTTTCACATCACGAACAAATTAAGTTTCTAACGGTTGTAAAAATAATGATTTACTTACGGCTAAAAGTTAATTAACGGAAGAGTCGAACTCGTAATCATTGGAATTGTCAGTCACGGATTAAATATCCAATTATCCGATGCATTATTCAATGAAATTTATACGGTCGCTCATTAACAGAATGAACTGCGCTTGTCGGGGAAATATCGAATTAATTTTCCATTTATTAATATTCGCAATAACATAAATGGGTTTCCTTTACAGCTTGGTTTGTCGCTAGGAATTGATTTTTCCATACGAAATTAATATCTCGGGACACAAAGTATAATCACTCGTCGCGAAAGTTTGAATTTTTCATGAAACGACCTTTTTAAACCCCTTTGCTCACATCCAATCAGATTAAGTGACTCACCTCGATTACCTTGTGAGTCTTCTCCACCACTCAAGTTAAATAAATCACGGATATTACTCCCGCGTTCAGGACCCCAAAAAATATTTTCAGCAAAACTGCTTGTTTACCGTTTTATGGGAAACCTCCCATTAAAATGGCGCGGGTTTATTAAGTATCCGTGAAAGAGAAGGCGAATCGAATCTTCTCAGTGAATCTCAGGATTGTGAGTCGGATCCTCTCGCCAACCCCTTTTTCGGCCAATCAGTCGAGTTACGCAAACTTCAGCGCTGATAAATATCTTTACTTAAGTGCGCATGCGTGCCCGACAATAACGATGCTCACCCCAAGGTTTTTAAAAGAAGGATCTATTCGATGCAATATTGCTCCTCAAACACAGTGGACATCCACTGCTTATGAAATACAGCGAATAAGTCTTTATTCCGCTTCTACGTCAATTCATGTAGAAATTTGGTTAAGAAGTAAACAAAATACTGGAAACTGTAAAGAAAAGTTAGAGCTGTAAATTGAGACATAAGTCCGGGAATCCATACATGTTTACTATTACTATACAGAAATAATTTGACTAAAATTCCACTGAAGTACGTAGGGAAACTTTCGAAAAGTTTAATCATCATGAATGATGATTTGATTGGCTACTTGATTGAATTTTTACACAGAAGGACTAATATTTAGATATTAGTCCCATTAATCCATAGAATTATCCATACTTTCTATTAATCTGTAAAGGAATCTACTGATTTCAATCTGGCTTCATACAATTGTAGAGTAAACAAAATGTTCACCTACTTCTGCTATTTTCGTACATTTTGCTCAAAAGAGAGCATTTTCGAAGTTTATCTCCAAACATAACTAAAAGTACACTATAATATAAAGTGCCGATTGACAGTTGCCTTTAAATGATTCTTTATCATCTTTGGAGCCCATCGGAATAATCTGTTTCAGAAAATCTCTCCCGAAAGATGCTACCTTCAAACAGGTAATCAATTTCTTCGTGGAGATTTGAAAAATACGAAGTTTGTATGGTAACTAGAGTTTTGCATTCAACTAAAAATTTGCTGTTGTATTCTTTATCTAATTCTTAAGCAGGTACAACTATATTATACAATAATTTTATTTTAGTTTAATTATTCGGAAGAAATATTAATGAATGATAAAGAATTAAGGACACTTTATCAAGTGATAACAAAACGGATTTTACTTTATTATTGGCAAACCAAAAGAAATACGTTTCTGCTATTGCACAGTCAGTTTCAAAAGATTATGAGCATGTTCTATCGCTGCTCTAGCGACCAAACAGTACACTTACAATTTCTGTTGGCACAACGTGATTTGCTGGTGAGGATTTACATTTTACATTTACATTTGAACCCTGCAAACCGCTAGAGCGCATGGCAGGGGGTGTAAAACACCGATATACCTATCTAACCTGCACTGCTGTTCGCTTCTCTAATACATCGCGGAAAGAATGACCAAAAATAACTAACCGTCCTGGCAACTATCTCCCTGTAACGCTCCTTCGTTTTGTCCCGAAGATCACGTACGGTACTAACTGGGATGGCAATATCAACAACCTCCTCCCTGAGATCCGTAGTGAGAAATTTATTAAAAAGCTTCCTACGGTAATCTAGTCTTCTATCACTAAGCGAATTCCATCCGAGAGATTCTATCATAGCTGAAACACTGCTGTCAAATCTGAAGTCACCCTTAACAAACCTAGCTGCCCTACATTGAACCATCTCAAGGCTGGAAGTTAATCCTACTTCGTGGGGATCCCAAATCGCGCAGCAGTACTCAAGGAGAGGTCGAATCAGGGAAAAGTACGCTGTTTCTTTTACCCTCCATGAGCATCCCCTTAAAATTCTGCTGGCTAAACTTTGCATCCTATTCGCTTTACCTACCACGTTTCGAATATGCTCTTTGAAGGAAAAACTACTACTGAGCGTAATACCTAGGTATTTATGATGCCTCACGAACTGCAACGGATAACCTGAAATATTATAGGGAACGCGGGTAACATTAGTGGAACGCGTAAAATTCATAGCTACGCACTTCTTTACATTCAAGTCTAACTGCCAATCTCTGCACCAACCTGCAATAAGGTCCAGATCGTTCTGTAAACAACAGATGTCATCTGGAGTTACAATCTCTCTATAAATAACAGTATCATCAGGATGGAAAGAGTGCTGGAGGCACACGTTTTGGAACTTTAACTTCCTTAACAGCGAGTGAGGGGAAAGGAAGAAATACTGCGGAATTTCAGAGTACTGGAGTCGAATAGAGACAGCACCTTGCACTAATGGTGTAAATAGTAAATGTTTATGAATTATCATTTCTCAGTTCGAATCATATGCTGCTGGTTGTATCTGTAAAAGCCCAATTATTTAGGGAAATGTTTCGGCAACTAATTTTAGTTGAAAAAATAGTTACGGAAAACGTATAGAGAAGTGCAGAAAATCATAAAATTGCAAAAAAGAAAGAAAATAAATATAATGATACTAAAGCAAACCATATCCCTTGACGACTCCATATTCTTATTTGACCTCCGTCATCATTTCTAAACGAGTTTTCGTCAGCAAATACCACGAAATCCTAGAAGGTCGAGTTCATTTCCCTATATTCTTCCGCAAATGATAAACGACATATTATATGCTCATTTGTAAGCCGTGGTTTACGGTAAGAAAGGTGCAGACCAGCCTCAACCAGCTTTCTCCTGCAGGTCTGTGGCTACAGCCAAAACCTAATTCTCACTGTACGGAAGCTGATCTTCTCCTAGCGAGAGAATTCTCGGCTTAATATTTCACATGTTTCCATGCATCTAGGCCGAACCATTTGTCGTTTACTTTTAAAGTCATTATCCCAGTCATTGGTGCGATAGATTCACCTAAACACTGTACTTCTATGCATTTCAAAGTGCCTTATCCGCGACTGAGTTTTCTGCAGCAAATTACCCACAATCTTTCCCCTGACTATAGGTGAAATCTCAGAAAATATAACTCGATCCATTTTCAGAAGCCATCGATCCATCTTCATAAGTCATTTACTTGATGTTTGCGAAAAGGGGAGTTTCGCCGTTAAGCAACATTAATCAAAGATCTTTGAATTTACACGATTGCAGATTCGAATATACTGCTTGGTGATCTCTTCCTTGCTACGCAAATAGTCTCCAAACTCTCCTTCACTCTCGATCAAATGACATTGACCATGTAAAAACATTTCTCATTCTTCCTTCTTTTCGGCTTCATCGAATTCATTCATATACCGTTCCCATGATTTGATACTCCGTTTTCATCTTCCCCATCAAAGTGCATCTTCTTGCGTGAATATTGAGTGGACTTTTCCTAAATAACAGAAAATAATGTAATGCACAAAAATGGAAAATGTTTTCAATTCGTACATCGATCGAGGAAAACGCAGTACGCGTTGCAGTTTCGAATATATCTTAATATCGAATATATCGATAACTTCTCTGGAACGTGATAAACAACCCTTTTGGATTACTTTAATTTCAAGATTGAATGGCTTCGTCGCCAAAAAAAGAGAAATATAAAAGTAATGAAGTCGAATCGCGAACGCAGGGCAATATTTGGTTTTTTTATAAATATTTATAAATATCATTGGGTGTTCTGCCTATCGATAGGTCCTTAGCGTTGTTACATTCTCTATCTCTATTCCACCGATTTTCTCTTCAATTTTACATTTCCTTCTCCCACTTTCATATGGTCCAGAAGTGTTGCTCTTCTTCTTCCTTTGTATAGCTTCTCTCTGCCGCTCCTTTTACTGCAGATTTCAATATTTCCTCATACGTTAAAAAGTGTCCTATCTTTTTCATTTGCCATTTTCTGATCATTTACATGAACAGCCCCTCTTCTTCAAATTGCTTCAAAGTCTCCTCATTTCTTACTTTCTCCCACCAGTATATTCCTTTGAGCTTTCTCCTCTATTCTATAGCATCATAAACGTCTCTCTTTGTGTCAGCTGTCCTGATCTTATATGCTTTCGATCCATATGAAAATCAATGAAACATTACGTTTCATCAATCTCTTTTATTCTTACGTTCATCTTGTTTTTCAACAATGTTTTTATTGTGCTGAGTACCATCTTCTCCATAAATATATATTATTAAGTAAATGAAATATATAATAAAATAATTCATACATCGATCCAAAATTTTTGTATCGTTTCAGAAGTAAATTAAATTCTCTTTCGGATCTGCGTAAGTATTTATGTATGTAATATTTGTATTACAAATGAAGTTTTAAATTACCTCAAACTCAACAGAAACTTCCCTTCTTTAGAACTTGTTTCGATTTTGTAGTGTATTTTTTTGAAATTATAATGAAAGGCAGAGAGAGAGAGAGAGAAAGAGAAACTACGTGGAATAAGAATATAAACTATGTGTGAGTTTGGATTTTTATGAATTTTATTTAGAGTATTTTAGTTCTTCACCCATATTTGAGACGGTATGTAATTCTTCCTTAGAGACCTGCTGAAGATTCAGTCAGGGTTAACACAAGTGCGTTTCTTAAAGCACTTGTGATTCAGTACGTAAAACACGCTTTCCTTCATCCATGTAGTTCTAAAGAATCCATTTTGATCCCAAAAGCGTATGACAAATAAATATCCGTAAAATTTGGAATGCGGGAATGAATAAAGCAGCAGAATTCAAAATTCTCTCACTACTGAAAGTGACGTGATTTGCATAAATCGTATTCGTAAATGTTCCCCTTGCACCATAATTGAATTTTCACGATTTAACATAATGAACTCCACGAACATATAAATCGAATGTTTGGAGCAATCCATTTAATTATTTCTAGGAATGGCTCTCCTTTTCGTTCAAGTCCTCGGAGACTCAGTCAACAGCTGGCGGGGAAGGAAAGACTCGGGACTTCCCTATCCTCAGGAAGTTTGCTATTGCGTTCTCACCTCTTCCGATCTCTCTTGATTATGGGATAAAATCACATCGGAGCACTACTCTAAATAAAAACGAAACGAAATATTTTGCACAATGAACGGAAAGCTATCACGAAAAAAACTTCAAATATCTAAGCTTGGAAATAAAAGTTTCGAGATATCTTATTTTTATACGATTGAAGTTTATTTCGCATTCGATTAACCATCCGCTTTTATGATTTCAGGGAAACTAAAGAATGCGTATTCCAATCGCTCTTCTCGCTATGGATTCTCATTTACGATGAAATGGATCGAGTTCAATTGAAAACACCATAACTGCTTTAAATTCTCTCTTACCTCTTCGGAACCGCACTTCATCGTTTGTCCGGGTGACCCGCGCTGCTTCTCGAAAGACTCGTCCACTAGCCCATTAGACGGGTATTAGGAGAGCCAACCTCTCCGCCCCATTTTACCTCATTCATCTACCGAACCTTTCCCTTCCCTCTCTGCAGCAATCACGCTGTGCACACACGAAAGGCCAGCCTGCGGCTATGCCTCCTCCACCCCCGCCAGAGTCCCTTGGGAAAAAGGGGTGGAGATGATGGGGCCGAGGAGGGAAGGGGGAAAGAATAGTGAGCCGTGGGCCAACTAGTAGCAGGAGGTAGCAAGGTGGGGAGAGGGTAAAGCGAAACGGGAGATGGCAAATATTTGGACGAGAACCTTCTGGGAAGGGGGAGGGTCTCCATCACTGCCCTTCCAACTCCCACCAGGCGTCTCTCTCGGAAAATTAAGTGGAATTGAAATGGACTCCCCCCAAAAAAAGAGGCTGGGTGGGAGGGAAAACGGGTGGGAAGCCGAGATAGCGGTGTGTTTGCCCGGGTATTAATAATGACTGGAACAATTAGTTAAATATTAGAGTGAATTAAAGGAAAGCTTTCGGGCGGAGAAGGGCTGGTAAGAAATTGGATGTCGATGAGAGGTGGAGGCTTATGAAAGGGAATGGGTGAAGGCAACCTCTCAAACAATGGCGTAACCATGGTTTGGGCAAACCTACAGTCCGCACACATCCACCACTACTCTCAGCCGAGGATGGCAGTCCTGTTTAGGGAGTGATCTCTCCGTTTGAAATTGAACGAACGTTCCAGTGGTTTAATTCTGTGTTTACGAAAGGATTAATCTTGCGATAAGGACGACTACGTCGATTAAGACAGTTTAGAATGCGGAATAAAAGATTGTGGCGGTAAATTATGCACAAGCCCGTCGACGGTTGCTTAATTGAAAAACGATGAAGGATTTTATTGATCCAAGTAAACAGGGATAGGTTTAAGATTTGAGTAGAAATGTAGCGGGCATTTTAAATTATGATCCTTGGCACTCTTTATTTATAGCACAGAACAGTTTACCTTTGCGTGTAGTGAAAGAAGTAATAAATACTAGCTTATATTTTTCTAGGAGAAATTAGTGATGTGAGAAATGTGAAAAGTGGACTTGTTATGAAAGAAGGAATAAATGCTGAAATAATATTTTCTTTTTTCAGTATTTAGGAACGGTATTTTGGCCTCTTTGCGTTTTGTTGCTCTTAGAGAAACGTGCTGAAGAAAATTCTGCACACGTTTACATTTGGCTGGAATTAGCACCAAGAAATTAGATGCGAATTAATGATTCAAAATCCGTTGATTATCTTATAGACCTTCTCGTTCCGTGGTTGCTAAATTGCCAAATTTTCGGAAATACTTACATTATTTTATCTTTTTCAAATTTGATAGATCTCTCTATTGATTTTCATCTTTTTACACTGTCTAAATAAAACAACACTTACCAATATACATTTTAGCATCTTTTCGCACAACCACTTTTGTATGGTGAAGAAAGAGACTTTTTGCTTCAAGAGGGAAGTATTGAAATTGACGTGAAAGAAATTTGAATAATATCAAGTTGCAAAACGGTCTCAGCTATTGAGATACCTTTATAACTAATACTACAACTACGAAGTCTGTAGGGTAAGTCGTGGAGAGAAGCCCCACTTAACATATAGATCGCTGTATGAACATTATTTTAGTAGAAAAGGTGTTTGATAATACAATAGCGTGCTTCATTTTTCATGAAAAAATTCATTTTGCAGAAAAAGACACATTTTCATACCCATATCAGTAAAAAAACAATGTACTTCAAATTTTTAAAATATATTTAATTACCCAACTAGTAAAAATCCACAAAATTTTAATGTTTTTTGGATTTGTACAAGTTTCGAGATTAATTATACTAAAATAACTTAATTATGTCATTTGACCAAGTATCGCTCGATACCATTAAATTAAAACGTTCTTTCCTGGCCATCTCTCCTGGACTTTTCGGAAGAGATACTCCGGATAGTCTGGAGAGATGCTGCTGTAAGGAAAACCATAATTAAAATATATGAAGATACTAAATAATCTTTAGATAAATATAATTTATAAAACTCATTTACTTACTAAGTAAACGCCAAAAGAATTAATTTCCATATTTCCTCCCTCCCACATATGCGTGGTAATAATTCTCTCGAGGCATACACTTCCTTTATTCTAACGCCGACGTTTCTCACTTCATTTCTCTTATTTCACTTTTTGTTCTTTACTTTCCACATCGTTCATTGACTTAGGCATTTTTTATCATCTTTTTTCTTTTAAGATGTAAAACAATTTTATTTCTTATGAACACCCTGTAAGGTATTGATTTTGTGTACTCGGTGTTTAGAAGAGAGACAATGCAAGACATTCCTCACTCTTGCCAAGTTTAGGTCGCCTCATTCATTGTTGCAGGGTTTCCTTTTAACATCTTCAAACTCAGACAAATAATCAATGCAGTAATAAAAATTGATGAGGTTTATTACAATGCTATTAGCGGAAAATTATGACCAATCACTATGAGCGAACAATTTATAATTTACTGCAGAAGAGCCACTAATATTAATGTTCTCTCGAAATTCTTTTTGAAAATTGGTGGGGCTCCTTGTACTCCGTTAGAGGCACCTCAGGGAGCAAATTGTTATCTAAAAACCAAAAGAATTGAAGGAGTCCTTCCGCAATCCCTAAACATTCGGTTTTAACCAAAGTGCCACTTAGGAATATACTTGAACTGGTTTACCGACTTACTTTCTAGCGCTCTGCATTACATCGCGGGGTTAAAAGAGGCCAATCCTTTTCAATTATAAAATTAACAATTCTCAAGATACCTGTCTAAAACTTCCACCATGCGCACTCGTCAATACGGCTGACGTGACAGCGGAATTTGCAGGGATTAACGCCGGAAATGTGACAACAGGTGCATCTCTTCCGGGTTTTGCCCTACTCGAAGAAATACGAACAGCGGGAATGAGGTTTCATTTAGCTTCTTTTAATCCATTGATAGACCTCGGGAGAACGTGTCATTGACGATGGGATTATCGACATATTATTTCTCGGAAACTCTTTATTAAAGCGAGGAGATATGAGCCTCCAGCTCGTATTTCCTCGAAAGATAGGATTAATATTGTCATCGGAAACGAAAAGAGGAAATATTTTTCTTCGATCGTTAGCGATTTAATTAAACTGCCTTACGGTTATTCACAGGAATGCCCAATCACTCACCAGCAGAATACTTAGTACTCAAATGAGTAACATCGAGCAACCGTGGTAGATGACTTGGATGTATCTTTTTACATTGAAAATTGTTGAGAATTAAATATACTGGTGAGCACAAAGAGCGAGATGAGTAATAGAAATGAGAGGAAAGGGGATAAAAATGGGAGAAGAGGGGATGCGTAGGGAGAGAGGGTGACGGAGCGACGAATGATGTTCCCGAGAGCTAATGCTTTTCCTTCTCCGCCCTGCTTTCTCTCCCACGGCGCGGATTTAATCCCGATCGTCATCTCACTTCGTACTTCCGCCTCGGGGATACGCGATTGCATCCCTAAACCTGGCGGAGATGTGGGCGAATGGGATATTTTTACGGTGGAGTTTTGGAGGGGAGTTTTGCGGGGGAGTGGGTGGGGCGATGGCATCTTCGGGCGGCTGAAGAGTGTGAGAATAGCCTCCAGATGCACTCCCGGAGTTTTCCGTGCTCTTTCCCCTTTTCTCCATCGGAAAACCATTCCTCACGTCTCCCTCTCGCTTCGTAACTCGGTGGCTGGAGTCGCGATGGGGTTGGTGGGAATCTCACGAGGCCTGTAGACCAGCTTTTTTTCTCCTATCCAACCCCTTTACACCTCGCATACTCTCGCATGATATAAAGGGTGATCGGGGGCTGTACGATTGTGATGTTCGTTCATGCGCGACACGGCAAACTCAAACGTATTCACTTTCAGGGGAAGAAAAAAATTGCAGCACATGGGTTTTTAATTCGTCTTGCATATGTGTGAGGATGGAATAAGAAACAAGGGTATCGATTCGTACGCAGCGATGGAAAAAGAGTTAAGATGATAGTACTTACGGTGGTACCTCGACTTACGAACTTAATTAGTTCCAGACCCGAGTTCGTATTTCGAAACCCAATTTTCCATTTTATGGTAAATCAATCAATCTGCTCTGTCTTCGAAAGTTTAAGAAAAATACGTTTCTATACCATAATACAATTATTTAAATTCATCATATTTTTAATTTTAGACTGTTTAAAAAGAATATTTATAAAATAAATATAATTAAAATCTATTATAACTCCTTTTGTCTCTTCGGTTGAGAGGGTTTGAGGAAACTGTCCAGGGTTGATTGAGTCTGTCACTTTTTCTGCGCTCTTTTAAAGTGATTAATGACATTGTTTTAAAAATATTAATGACTCTACTTGCGACGTCTTAACCACCCCATCTCTCTTAATTCATTCCAGTGATCTTTTCTACTGTTGGAATGGTCAAGTACAGTCTGGCTGAAAGCAGCGGGTGCCCTGTGGGGAAAAAACCATGAATACTGTTCTGCGGAAAGACGAAGAGAAACTACGTGAAATAAGAATATGAATTTGAATTCTGATGAATCTTAGATTATTTGAGTTCTTTACCCACCGTGCATATGAGACGATACGTAATTCTTTCTTAGAGACCTGCTGATTCTTAAGGGTAATTTCAGCGATGGTTATCCTTATAAGGGTGGATATCCTTCCACCTTTCCTTTATAAGGATATCCTTAAAAGTTATCCTTTATAAGGATATCTTTTAATGATTATCAATCTCACCCTTCAAACAAGCCATCCATATTCATTTCTAGGACAATAATCCAAGAAGTAGTAATATACTCCTAAACTGCATAAACGAATTTTTGCTGGCGCATGAGTCCGCCATTAATAGACCGTGTGATTTCTATGAACGTGGACGATGATATGTTTGTTTTGTCAATTGGTTATCGGCGAAAGCGAGGGCGAGCAATGGGTTGATTGAGTGTGGGCAAACAGCGGGGCTTTTTTGTGAGCGTTAGTGTCTTGCTTTATGTTCGTAGGGGGGAAGATTCGTGATGGATTTGTGGGGATCAGATGGAGGGGTGATGGATAGTGCGATCCTTGTGGGAGAACGGCACAGGTTGAATTAAGGCGATCTAAGAGCCGGAAATTCTTGTCGGCCAAGACCGTAAATAAGTTTTCCTTCCTGTTACTGTACCTATTCAATTGTCCGAATTCGGGTTTGGTGCTTACTGAAGGATTGAATTGTATCTCAGCGTTGTTTACCTTTTTCGTTTGAGCGAGCTCTGCTTCCTCTCATTAGATTTCCCAAAACTCATTCTGAAATTTCATTCTCTTTTTTCTCTCATTACTATTGAGTACATAATTTAAGAGATGTTTAGAATTGAAATACCGTATTTTCCGGCCCATATAACGCACCTTTTCCCCAAATATTTACTCTAAAATCGGCCAGCGTCTTGTGGGCCGAGAATTTCTGACGTTAGAAATACAATAGTAATTGTTGACAATATTGCTCTCTGATTATTTATTCCGATCACCGCGGAAGCCAATCTTACGCTCTTGCTTCATTCTTCAGTAAATCGACGCTCTTTTGCGAATATCGTCTCTTTGCTTCACTTTTCTCTCAGCTGAAAGTGCGTCTTATGGCAAATACGCTGCTTATTCGACTATCGGCTTTATTGTTAAAATCCATGTTTTCTTTGTTTGCTAATCTACGCTAATAGAAAAGCAGTCTCTGAACATTTATGACTACGTAATTTATAAGTTAAAGGTTAATCAGAATTTTATGAACAAAACATATGCATCTCGTTATTTTGCTTATTTATCCTTTGCTCTAATGATTGCCTGTCAGCCTGCCATGGATATATTCATACATATCGTCAAATTGTTTTAAGGCAGTATAAAATAAACCTTCTTTCGAAATGAACCTATGAAAATGTAATTCAACGTATGTACTATTGTCAGTTATTATTATTTATCATTATAATAGTTAATCATTCTCTTCAGTGAGCGGAATGTGGCGATCAAAGCAACTAGGGAAAGAAAAACGTGTAATTGTAGACATAAAGTTGTGCAGCTTAAGGACGGCAGGTGGTTAGAATACGTGTTCGGAAAGTGTGAGACCTGGGCTCGAGTCCCAGTCAAGTCGTTATTTTTCACATTTGTTTATCCATAAAGAAGAAGGTTTTCCAAACTACAGTAGTTGCTTTTGAAGATCTGAAGTGAAGACAAGTCTGAACCATAGTCCCCTCTATTAGCCACCAAAAGTCCTGCATCGTGAATGAGAACTACTAGATAAGATGAAGAAAAAAGGTTTGCTTTCTTCTCGGAATCGATACGAGTGGAAAAAGTTCTTGTAAGTGCAGCGGAATGGCCTTACAAATAAAGTTTTTAAAGCTTATGTGTATTTCTCTACTTATATATGTAATGTGCTTGTTATGTCTACTCTTCCTGATCTATATTAGTGACCTGAACGACGAGATTGATAGCAATGTGAGGGTATTTGCGGATGACTCAGAAATATATAGAGAAATATCAAGCGACTAAGATAGTATATATAGCATATAAGATAACATTTCACTATCAAACTATTTACTTAATATTGAAAAGTGGTGCGAATAATGGCACTAGATCTTAATTTAAATAAATGCTCTGAAGTAAACTTCTTCAAAAGGAAATAATTACATCATAACCACCTGTACAAAATTAATGGATGGCTGTAAATATAGTCTACTCAGTTGAATATCACGCAATCATCCTTACAAATAACCTAAAATGGAGTGCAAATATCCGAAAAATCTGCGGTAAAGCAACTAAAAAGCTCGGTTTTATAAAGCGCATTTTAGGTAGATGCGATGAAAAGGTTAGAGGGCGATGTTATTTCACGTTAGAAAATATACTCTGGTTATCTGCAAAAGCGTACCACGGGTACCAAAGTTAAATTAATTAAAATTATTAGTTAAGGTTACCACAGTGGTATCCAAATGATCAGAGAGACGATACCAATACACTAGCTAATCTCACTAATCTGCATTCCGTATGTTATAACTGAATTCCATTCTGTATTCTGGTATCAGTGCAGCCAACAGTTGGACCCCGAAAATGTTGAAAGGACATACATCTAGAATGAAATGAGGCATTGAACTTTTTCCACAGCATTTTACTGAAAAAACTCGACCAGGTTTCAACAAGTGATCGTCATCGTTAGGTGACATGGCAATATCGGTAAACATATTCATATTAATTTTTAAATAGGCCCCATCCGGAATATGGGGCGAGTATATGGGACCCAGCGGATGAAACGAATGCTCACAAACGTGCTGTGTAAGGCGAAACGATTTGTTAAAATGTGCTGCGATAGAAAAGCAAGCGTTACGCAAATGCACTCAGACGCAGGTTGGGAATCCTCGAAAGAAAGGAGATTAGACTGCGAGATTGCTTGATAAATTCGGAGAAAGTATGTTAAAAGTACGTGGAAGACGTAAACGGTCCGACAGTGAGAGTACAATATGAGAAATAGATGCGAAGACAAGTCATTTTAGGGACTCATTCTTTCGGCAAACGATACGCGACTACAATAAGCTAAAGCGGTTACTGGAGCGCTTGTTTTTTACACTCCCTGCCACACGTCGAAGAGTTTGTGTGTGTAGATATAGATATGGAGGACAAAAATTAATATGTTTAAGATAGGTTTTCTGTTCTGTACCTATAAAAAATGAAAAATATTCCATTTGCCGAAATATGGCAGCAGAAAGTCTTAATTTAAAATTTTCAATGCAATGAAAATTAAATTATCTTTATTTTTTCAGGAGCACATTCTTTTGATCGGCTATAGAACCGGAAGCTAAAATGAGGGAAGACAAGCAGGTTATGGACTTCCTTATTGGTTTACTCACAAAGAAATTGGGAATCACGAAAATGATTTATCTCAGAATACAAATAGCACATACATAAAGGCGAACGATTTATTTTGATGCATATAATAAAGTTTTAATGTGGCAGTAAAAATTACTATGCGTCTTAATGATCTTTTGTGATCGACTTCTTGCTAAGAAAGTCGACCAAGAAGCCAGATTTAGACAGTGTGTTTGGTTTCTAGGTATCTGAGATTTTGCTAGGAGTGTCTAAGGGTTTATGGTGAATGTAATGAAAAGAAGACAAATTTACATAATACTCAGTAAACAAACAAGATTTTATTGTTTGACCATTTAGAACTTGTTTACGAAATCTTAAATCTTGCGAGGTATAAAATTGGCTTTCCTGAGTAGAATAGAGGGATATGGGCTTTTATCCCCATGTTCCAATTCTCTAGCATCAATTCGTATTTTATTTGTGTTGAAAGAGTTATAAAAAAAATCTTAGGAGGGCTTTGCTGAATTTGCTTTCTTAAACATTCGGATCGATTATTTGATTACAGTTGAATGGGAAAATTCTGGGCCTCTGTTTGCGAACGGAATTTAGCTCAGCTTGTGTCCAGAGGTAAAAGTGGTCCTTCGGAAGTGATCTGAGGGATGGGGAGAGGATGAAAGAAGGGAAAACGGAGGGAAAGCAGAGTGCGGAATAAGGAAGGAAAAGAGCTATAAAGAAGTTTACATTTATTAAAGAAGGGAAAGGATAAGCAGGAATGATAGGAGAAATGTGGAAGGAATTATCAGAAGGAAATATGAAAAAGGGGAAAGAGATGATACAGCGAAGAATTTTGGTTCAGAAAAGTCAGCACTCATTGCTGTGACAAAACTGTTTCGGAATTATCTATAAATAGAGTTTTTCGAGGAATTCATTTTTCCGTATCTCTACCGCTTCGAGAAAAAAGACCGTTTTTAACATCAGAAGATTTAAGAGCGCTTTATTGCAGCGGTTGGGAAAAAATACCAATTCTATAATAGAAAGGGTCAAACGAAAATAATTACAAGCTGTAGAACTAATTAAAATAAATAAATGTTTAAACAAAGGATTAATTACTAAATAAATCCAGAGAAGGTACTTTCGTAGAAGATGTAGCCGATATAATGCGTCCTCCTATTATGTATATACATACATCAGAATACATCCCTATGTCTTATATACATACATCAGAATACATCCCTATGTCTTATATACATACATCAGAATACATCCCTATGTCTTATATACGTACATCAGAATAGCCAATGTTACATTGGCTATTCTGATACTGCGAGAAAGATCAGAGAAATCAATGCTAAAGCGAATCGAATTAAGAGCTCGTTTATGCCGCGGGCGGAAATAACCGATCGGCAAATTAGTCACAAGGTGCCGTCACTCACCGAAAGGGCCCTGCAGGGCCCTTTCATAAACATAGACATTATTCCAAAATTTATCGTCTTTCGGACAAATTAGTTTGGAAACTTCATCAACCTCTTTCCCTCAGAAATAAGCTTCGAAGTAAAATGGCTGATAATATAATTACAGTAGTCTCCATTATCCGAGTCTCGGCTAAGCGAGGTTCCGTATTATATGAGGGGCATTTTCATGTGTTTTCACTTATACAGTTATGAACCACTACTTCACCGCTTGAATTACCTTTGCTTTAACTGAACTATGCCAGTTCAGCATATTATGTTATTTGGCAACAGATTCACTGGTCTTTATTTGCACGAGTAATCACAGCACTATTTTATTCACCCTATATTGTAAAAAAGTATTATAATGTCCTTTTAGCGAAGGTCGGATCACTCACAAACTCTGAAATTACTATTATTCATACTGAAAAATGCGTGTTTATTTCATAATTAACGATTATCCGAGATGGCTCCGGTCCGCAAGATCTCGGACATCGAGTACATACTCGCTTAATTTGCTTCTCCTAAACTTTCTTATTTTTAGGTGTAGATTTACGCGATTGCATAGATTTAAAACTAGAATCTGTATTTCTTACTACTCATAGCTAATAAAGACGATTATAACTTATTTCGGCCTAAATTTTTACTTTGGCAGTCCACACAAAGTAAGTTATATTTGGTGAGATTTACCGTATATATACAGAAGCGTATCCAACCATTTTTAGTATTACAACAACATTATTTGAACTTTCTCTGTGACTTACCTAGGAACGATTATAATGTGAAATGAAAGATATGCAAAAATTTAGAAGAAAGAATTATGGATAACTTATAGGAAATATATAGGAAAGAATATGGATAAGACGAGAAGGGACCATTTCTGCAGTGGAATTAATCGAAGTTTATGTTGAAAAGAAATTTTTACTAGTAACGTTCATACTTAGTTGCGATAACTATTAACCCATAATGAAAGTTGTCAGCATACAAAATCTGCATGATTAGTTACCGATGTTTTGTGACCAATGTAACCTAGGGAACGAAGTCATAAAACAATGATTTTCGAAGTTTTTGCCAAATGATTAAGACCAGTAAATCAGGAAATGTATGGGGGCAAGGCTCTGTTTAAACGAAAGAAATTAGAAACAGAACAACAGCCATATATTTTAAAAAATAACAGTTGCGACCAATCGGCAAGTATTATTCAAATCCTTCAATAAGTAGAATCCTTAGTAGAATTAAGATTCAAACTAAACCTCAATTTTTTCAATAAATTTGGGTTAGTATCGAAAACTGGAATACGCTGCAAATGTTCTGCGCTTTCCCTGTCATTTAAACCGATCTTACGGCTTGAGAAATATTAAAGAAATAGATGCTATATCTGATTAGTCGTTTCAAAAATTCATTTTCCGCGAACGCTGCGCGACAGTAACCGATTAGGGACTCAATGTGCATGTGCACACTCGTACGGTATAAAGGTAAGTTTTAAAGAAAGTATATTCTGCTTCGTAGTAATGCCGCATTGTATGCCATCAGATTGTTGCAGTCTTTCAGGAAATAGAGATTTTATAACTAATTGCAAGTTGTCTTTTTTCTCGAGTCAATAATAAGAGGCTTGTCATCGTACTATTTGCATAGTTAATATCTTTCTTGCTAATGGAAATATGAGGATATTGTGTATAATCCATGGATCATGGTGAAGAAAATGGATTTAAAGTCTGTTTCGTAAGAGGTTTATATTTATATGACTTCCTTGAGTTAGCCAATCGGTTACTTCACTTTTGACGGAGGATAGTGAGCTTTGATAACACAAGCTACGCACACGCAGCTCTTGTAATCATGTGATAACGAACATTTCGATGTTGTTTGGAAACATCACAGTCAGATTTTGAATGTTTGTGAGTTGCTGAGAGAGGTCTATTGAGCTACAAAATCTTCCACAAGAACAACAACATTAAGAGAGCATAGAAAATATGTGAAAATATTTTCCAAAATTAATTTATTTATAAACTTGATTTTAAATATTTCTGCGCTTTAGGTTTGCGCAAATATGATAATTTAACAATGAATCGTTTCCCTACAGACTATTGATGCTTGCAAATAGCAACACTTTTATTTCATTATTGCTTATTCGGTCGGTTAGCTATTGTAACAATGCATATGGTAAGTAGTTACTCGTGGATTGAATTGTAAAATATCAGCTGATATTCCTTCGCTTGGATTTAATCAAATTATCCGTTTTAAGGGAAACTTTCCAAATGACCACGCGTATGCCGATATTTTGAGGAATTCGAGGCATGATTAAGACTAAAAAATCCACGTTTGTCGTACACATTGTTTTGCTGTACAGCATTAAAAACAAATACATTTCTTTCCGTCCGTCTGTCGGTCCCCCTCTTTATCTCAGAAACAACTTGACTTAGAGATTTGAAACAAACTGCATTGTGTTTCTACGATCTAACAAGCCACAGGAAAGCTACTCTCATCTCTGTAAAGGCCCGGGTTCGAACCCAGGAGCTCATAATACGTTTCCATAAGAGATGAATGTTAAGTACGTTTTCATGACTTGCAGACGTCGTTTCTTTTACTAAATTAAATTAGAAACAATGATCATACGAAATTAAGATTAGTGTCACAAGAAAGGAAAATAATCATAGACTCTGATTTTTGTCGTGAATTTCGAAATTGCGAGAACTTTGATGAAATACACGGAACATTCGTAAATATTTTGGGAAATAAACAACCCAACCCTTTGACGACCAAGGCAATTGTTGAACGTTGATTTCATGAGTTATCCCATATAAATGCACGGGGATAATGAGTTCTTATAATTTTTATAAGAAATTTACTTAAAGTAGGCTTTCATGACTTGAAAACAGTAGAATAAAGGTTATAAATAATAGTAAGAAATATATTGAGTTTTTATGATCTTACGACGGAATTTTTTTTGTGCTTAGGAGGACCAGATATATACGTTAATAGATATATTTTTAAACTAAATTTAGTTCCGTCATGCTTTACGGGGGCGTTTACTAGTAAAATTAGATTTAGTTGTCTGCAAATACAATGGCCAACCCTCCTCGTATCGTAGAGTAAAACAGTTTGTCAGACACTGCCTTAGAAGGTGGATTTCGAAACTTTCTCATTCGTCCATCTAACTGGGCGTATTACGCATTTCCTCCTCTTCATTTTCTTGACTGATTTCGCCATGGAAACAATTCTGACCGCGTAACTCGCATCAACGGAACACGGCGTCGAACTCACGTGCCAACTGCAAATCTCTCTCTATTCCGTCTCTCCATTCGTTTGATTGCATCCTGTTTCTTCCCCATCACATTTCCGGAGATGGCTTCCAATATCTTTTCCCTCTCACATCTCCGTTCATCGAGCACTAGATGAGCGGTGACACAAGACTCGCTTTTATCTTTCTCATCTCGTTTTCTACTCTGCCTCATCGCCTTTCTCCATATCTCTCGTTGTTAAGGGACACATACAAATGGATGCGGATCGCGGATGGAGCGGTTGATCTTGGGGAGGATGACGTTTACCGTGCGATGAAGGGCTCAAGTATAATGGCTTTCCGGGGGTTAAGAGTTTCGGGAGAGCTGCGATATCGAACGGCAAATTCTGTGGAATACCCTTCGTCGATCGGAAGCAATCACCGGTAATTGGTGACCGCCTTCCGTAAATGATGAAGTTGATTTTCCGGCCAGCCGTCGGCCACGTGATTGCATCTATATCTTCCTAGCACTATGACAGAATATCCATGGGTTGCCTTTAACTTCAATACTTATTCTTCTTTAGCGACAGCTTAGATAGAAACTGGTTTTATTTTCTTTTGATATAAATGCAACTAGTTTTTTTGCGGCATAAGGGAATTTTCATCTTACATCTTATAAACGCAACTTCTTAAACGCTTGGGGTTTGCATTCATTTTCACGAAAATTAATATCTTCTATTATTCTCTTATTATTATATTCTAAGGTCTCATCCACCAACCGGCAAATTTCGTTTTATTCCAAACGAACAATTCTTTCTATCTTTGTTACAATAGAACAATATTATCGCTCCAATTTAAAATACGTTTCTTATTGATAATCTCCTTAATAGTTGTAAAATTTCGAATCTATATCGTCCAAATGAACTATTAGGACCTTTTTTTACCTTTAAATCATCGTTAAAGGAGATTTATTGTCATGATGGTCTGCTGCCTTGATTAATGGAATATTTTAAAGTTATCTTTTGGTACAAGATGGAGAAAAACTTATCTTTCATCTAATTATGCCTCATTCTTGCTCTTGGCTGTGATGATATGGAAGCCACCGAGGTATGAGCGATGCTGAAAATGGCAGTGATTAATGTTCCTTTAAGGTCTCCTTTTTGAATGCTACGAAGTGTTACTCGTAGAGTGTTTCACGGAAGTAGACCTCCTGCAATCTGACTCAGCGAGGAAAGTCTCTCTCCTCATCTTGCCTAGAAATACTCATTTCTAACTCTTTGTTGCTAATAGTGGAGGGGATGGAGTTTTCCAATCTGTTTTCGAGCTGAAAACTTCACACATGAACCTAGTATTAATAGCATAATGTAATTCTACAAATAGTGATTTCCAAAGTACTTACTTCTTTTGGTCTGAATACTAAATCGGTCACTGATATCATTAATGTATGCGCGAATCACTCGCGATGTTTCCAACTGTTATTTGATTTCATTTACTTGCGTTTGTAGTAATTTTTAATAATGTGCTGCGATGAACTAATAGTTTTTCAATTGTAAAGAAATTGCTTATAAATTCATATTTACATGGTTTAACCTTATTAGATTGTTATCTTACTTTTCGGCAGTTTTTAGCATTATTTTTTATGAAATATTATTTATGAAAACGCATTAATTCGTCACGATAACGTGATAAACGTGTCAGACCACATTACTTATCTCCTCATATAGTTTGCGATTGATTGTGCTTTATCAGTTAACTTTCTTTTGAAAATAATTATGCGAATAGTATTTGATTACATTTCTTATTTCAGTCGAATGGATGCCTTTCTTTAACTCCTATTTTTCTTTATAACGCATTAATTAATTTTTTCTATATCAATCTCAGCTTCGATTTTAATGATAAATTTTGTAGCTTTGGGATAAGTCGTCTTGGAGTTTTAAAAATTCCACAATCCTCGGGCCTTATCGGATTAATTCCCGCTCTTCAATTTCAGACAGTAAACATAATATGGAAATAACGACGGAGTATAAGCCTATCAACAAAGGCCTCCCAATACTGATAAAAAATAAACCTCTCCGTTCAAGGGATTGCTTCCTTCATAAGGATCGGTTACATCCCGAATTCGTCCGAGGTGCCGGCAGATTAATGTAAAAAACAAACGAATTCCGAAATGGTAGAAATGCTATAGAGATGCGGCCCGATTAATAGGTTGTTTCTTTATGCGCCGGGGACGAAAGGGTAGAAAGGAATCGGAAAAAGGCATCGCGAGGGGACGCAGCTGTGGATCCCCAATATCCCTGGCTTTCCTTTCCCCCGCCAGGGAGAATGACAGGGAGGGATTGCCACGGATGAGATGGGGGAGTGAGATTCTAGGGTCCGGTCACATCGGAATTGAATTTAATTGCCGCCTCCTTTGCCCGTTGTCCTCCCCATCTGAGCCGCAATCCCTTGAGAGTGGAGCCATCTGCGTGTACGTCGGCGGCCAGTGACGTCACGGCTGTCCTTCCTTCGCAACCTCAACGGTTTGTCTCCACGTAGAGTAACGCCCTCTTTATATCACTTAATGGATGAATTTGGTTCGATTGCAATTTGACGCATCTCTTGCTGATGTATTTTCCAAAACTTATACGAGTTTTGCTTAATTATATACCGTATACTTGTATATAACAGTATACGCCTGAGGTACCGTTCGTCACGCCTCAGATCTTTGACTTGGCAAAGGAAAATAGCATCACCAAGTTCAAGTCGCAGTGTGGAGTGAATGTGGCAAACGTATCCACGATTGAACCGTGGTTTATTAAGTTAAAATTACAGAATTTTATTTTGCAACCAGATAATTTTATTATCCGTTAATAAAAGTGTGTTATATTTAAGAAAAAGTGTTCAATATTTGGCAATTCAAGGTAAAAAACACGACGACTACATTTTACATAAAGGAGATGCCACTTATTTAAAGGTGATGTCACTTATTTTAAAGGTGATGTCACTCTTTTCAGCTGAAACTTTTTATCTCAATCCACTCTAGATTTATAAATAATGCGTTAGGAATCCATGATTGGACCAGATTTGGATAAATAAGTCAGTTTTAGAGATGAGTACGATCTCTATGAAAGCGTCTTTCAATTCTGATTTAATTTTTAAGGCTTAAAACTTTCGGAATATTTCGTTTTATTGTTCGTATAATTATGAACATTGATTGAGAGTTCCATTGCCACGATGTGTTCATGCGTTGCTATGCTTTTATTGGTCGTCTTTTTCATGATGCAGTTATATAATGGAAACTTACACATTGTATATGAGAATGATGATTGGGAATATCTATACGTGGACAGCTGAAAACCGAAAAAGCAACATAAGCGGTTGCCATCGTGAGGACTTCTGGCGGTGATTGGTGTCACTATGAAGAGCGCATCCCCATTAAAAGCGTGACTCAGTATCGTGGCTGTAGTGTATATTAAAACGCTCCATTACCGTGAACTTTTAGGTAGTAGTAAAAAAGTTCACGGTAATGGAGCGTTTTAATATGTGTTGATCTTGGGGAGGATGACGTTTACCGTGCGATGAAGGGCTCAAGTATAATGGCTTTCCGGGGGTTAAGAGTTTCGGGAGAGCTGCGATATCGAACGGCAAATTCTGTGGAATACCCTTCGTCGATCGGAAGCAATCACCGGTAATTGGNTCTCTCACGAAGCGCTTTTCATCGCCTGTTTTTCCTTCGAGTTTCTCCTTCGTTTTAGGGATACTGATTGGAAAATAGCCACTGCTTATTTCCCCCATCGCTTCTCTTTCCCCAGCGTCCCTCGTGGCTCTCCAGATAAGCCCGGGAAAATTCCCTTATAAAAGAGATATCCGTGCGGATGGGAGCGAAGAGAGATTTTTGCGGACATTTCGAGGGATGAGCGATTTTGTCTTCCCTTTAAGAGCAGGGGAAAAAGATTTTGGGGCGATAATGGTTAAAAGGTTGACGATATATTTTGCCATGTGTGGGACGTTAGGATGGATTAGGCGATTAGGATGGATTGGACAATTTCGGAGTTATGGGCCCACGTCTCTCGGAGGGATTGAGAGTTTTAATTTTATGGCAGCCGGGAAATTGTTTTGTGAGGCCATCGTAAAATCTCTGCTATTTAAGGTTCGTTTTATAATTAATCTATTTTCTTGTATTTCTCTGTAGTATTTTAATGTAGCTCAGGAACGTTCGCGGAAAAATAACCAGTTGTTTAATAGAGTTTATTATTTGGATATATTTAATATTGAGAATTATTGCTTTTTTGATATATTTAATATTGAGAATTGCTTGATTGATTGCTTGCCAGACTGAGATTGATTGCTATTCAGAGAAAATACATTTGTGGAAGAATTAATAGATATTATGCTGTCCTTTTCTACTATTTCGGCCGACCCGACAATGAGCATAAAATAGGAGAAGTCGATGCGAGGATAAGTCGTTTTAGGGACTCATTCTTTCCTCGAACGATACGCGATAACAATATGCTAAAAGGATGGATTCGAACGATAGGTGTCAACACCCCCTACCACACGCCGAAATGCGGTTCGCAGGGTATTTATGTAGATGAAGACGTAGATGAAAAGAATAAATTTTGCTGAAAAAAGGCTGCATTGCTTTTGAATTTTCGGACATTTTCCGTAACTTCTAAATTCTGCTCTGTGATCGGCATCGTATGGATTTCTGTACTCTGTGGAATGTACCGCTTTTTAATTTGGCTCTGCTGATTTAAGTGTAATGTTTCGCAAATTGAATTTACATTTTCGTAATATTTTTCTTCTGCTGAGGCTTTCCTCAAAATTTGTCTTAGTTCTTAATTTCGGTTTTAATTGAGGACACTCATAATTTTTCCTTATAGCATCATATTCAACCTTTTTTTGTTTTATATCGAATATTTTTTACAAAATTTCATGGGAAATTTGGCAAATACATTGCATCACTTAGAAACTTATGAAAAGAAAACTGAATTGCACAGCTTAATTTGGCATTAGCATATTTTATTGAGGAAGAGAAGTAGGTTATTAGCATCAGTTTCTTCGTCATACCTTTAAATTTATATTCCGCGTACTAGATTTCCTCCTAAAAATCTAAAAACATCGATAGCTCAGATATATTTCATCAGATTGTTTCGAACTTATGTCTGATGTTAGTTAGTAGGAAGGTAGCTTCTTTCAGTTCAGTTAATCGAATCGGATGCCTATCAAATACCTTAGAAGACTTGTAAGACCCAGAACTTTCGCACTCATGCTTAAGCTTTCCGAAGAGAAAACAAGCCAATCCTTACTTCTTTTTTTCGTCTTCTATTAAAGAAAGAAATGGGATCAGGCTACCAACTCGCACCTCTGTAAAGTGTAAAAAATAAACAATTTTAAATGGCGTACTTTGGAGGAAGCGGATTTTCTCGGGGAGATAGATGGCCGCCGTTCGAGGCGCGGTCGAGGGAGGGCCCAATTAAGTGGAAGTCCCCTCTACACGTTCGCAAAAGTTTGTCCGCTTAGAGGTAACGAGGGAAAAGGGATGGCGCCCGAAATAAGGACGATAAAGAGCGAGGAGGGGAAGAGGTGAGGCAAAGATGAGATCCTAAAAGAGGAGGAGTCGGGAAATTGGCTGGGCGGTAAAAAATGCAGGGCGGAAAGGTAAAGAGGGAGGTCGTTCCTTGGTCTTAGCTGAGTGGATGCGGAGATCTTCTGGAAAAGAAGGGGAAGAGGAAGTTAAGGGAGTAAGTGCATCTCGTTAACCTTAACGGCTTTTCCGAGGCGAAAGGTTAAAGTAGGAAAGAGTTTGGGGATAAATAGGAGTGGTAATAAGGATGTGGTGAGGGAAATATGTTTAACAGAAATAGGAAACGGTGGGGCGCTTGTCTTCGCGTCTCTCTTATTTTTTTCTGGTGGAATTTCCCGCTTTTGATTAAAACATTATGTCTCGAAGAAAATGCGAAAAAGAAATGTAATCGGTCCATGCAAAAGCGGTAGGCGTTAAGAAGGGGGTAGAGGCGTATCTTGCCGATTAAAGTACACTGAGCAGATTCTTTCTCCAAAGACGACATTTAGATAAAAAGGACGGAAATCTGTGTTGTCTTTTTTCTTCAGCCCGCGTCATGTAAATTAACTCGATTTCCTCGAGAAATTTTCCGAAATGATTTTGTTCATACTTAATGAATAAATGTGAATTTATCAAGCTTATTCAATCTTCAAGTTTTCCGATACATCTCTCCTACATTAGCTCTGTTTCGTTTACATTACCTAGATAGCTTCTCCCTTAGATTCCAACACATCCGTTTCCTCCTTTCAATTTTTCCGCCTCTCATCCGCGGATTCTTATTTCCTACCTCCTTGATAGTTTTTTAAGCGACTGCAATGATTCTATGAAATATTAGCCGCTACTTTGATCCAGAGGAGTGGTACAAGCAATGATAGGGCTCAAACCGAACCTAGAATCAAAACCGATCCGAAAACCGGAACGTAACCGGGAAACGAAGGGAAAAACGAAACCGAAAAACAGTTATTTTTGCCCGAGTGAAAATCAAACCTAAAAAGAATGAAATAGAAATTCTTGAACCAGAGCCGAAACCGAAAACCGTTACTCATTCGGTTCAGATTTCCGGTTCACAACAAACGCCAAGTATAATTGGAGGAAGAATCAACTACGAGTGGCTGCTCACCTTTTTACTGCAAACTTTTGTGCAATGTAGTACGTTAGTAAGTTATAAGAAGAAAGGGTGGAATAAAAAAGTATCCCCTAGTGGGGAATAATATTACATATTATTATAATACTAGTAAACGCCCCTGTCAAGCATGACGGAGCTTAATTTAGTTTAAAAATATATCTATTATCGTATATTTCTGGTCCTCCTAAGCACAAAAAAATTCCGTCGTAAGATGATAACAACTCAATATATTTCTTACCATTATTTATAATATTTATTCTAGGGTTTTCAAATCATTAAAGCCTACTTTACGTAATTTCTTTAAAAAATTATAAGAACTAATTATATGGGATGATTCATGAAACCAACATTCGACAATGGCCTTAGTCGTCAAAGGAATGGGTTGTTTATTTCCCAAATATTTTACAAAATTTCCATGTGTTTTATCAAAATACTCGTAAGTTCGGATCTATATCGATATTTCACGACTAAAATAAGAATCTATGATCATATTTCTTTCTTGTGACACTTTTCTCAATTTCGTAGGATTATTGTTTCTTACATAATTTTGTAAAAGAACCAACCTCTGCAGGTAACGAAAACCTATTTTACGTACATTTCTTATGGAAAAGTATGGGATAAATCTCGAAATAAATGTTCAACAATTGCCTTGGTCGTCAAAAAGATGGGTTGTTTATTTCCGAAAAAAATTACGAATTTTCCGTGTATTATATCAAAGTTCTCGCAATTTCGAATTTATATGAAGGATTCACGACTAAAATAAGTTTCTAAGATTATTTTCCTTTCTTGTGACACTTGTCTCAATTTCGTAGTACCATTGTTTCTAATTTAATTCTGTAAAAGAAAAGACCTCTGCAAGTCATGAAAACGTAATTTACATTCATCTCTTATTAAAACGTATTATGGGCTCCTGGGTTCGAACCCGGGCCTTTACAGAGATGAGAATAGTTTTCCTGGAGGTTTCAGCATCGTTAAAACACAATGCAGTTTATTTCAGATCTCTAAGTCAAGCTGTTTCTGAGATAAATAGGGGGACGGACAGACATTTGCTTTATATATATATGAATATCTGAAACTTGGTGTTACAGAAATTTCTCCTGTTCTAGCGCAGTTATTCACTAATTGCCTTAGACAAGGGAGAATTCCGAAGGATTGGAACCATGCAGAGATTGTCCTTCTGCACAAGAAAGGAAGCAAGGAAGATTTGAAGAACTACCGCCCCATCAGCCTCCTTCCTGTTATTTACAAAACGTTCATGAGAGTAATAATTGCACGTCTGAAGACGTTCCTGGCAGCTGCCCAGCCCAGAGAACAAGCTGGATTTCGCAAGGGATTCAGCACTATGGACCACATCTACACGCTGCAAGAAATTATCAGCAGAATGAACGAATACCTTTTACGCAGCATCTACAAGGACGCCACAGCCTCTGTAATGCTGCATGAAGGAACAGAGGAATAACGGATTGAGAAGGGAGTGAGACAAGGCGACTGCCTTTCACCAATTCTTTTTACAGCCGTTCTGGAAGAAGTCTTTAAAACCTTAGACTGGGAGGAAAG